>PVIR01008645.1:0-55942 GCA_004026965.1 Petromus typicus
AAAAAAAAAAAAGACACTACTTACAAATAACACACAATTGCTCCAATTTCTACACCGCATATATTAGAACTGGCTAGATTAACAGTGATCATCTGAAATGTGCTTAATGGAAACCATCTTTCCTATTTTATAGTTTAGAATGTCTCTAATTCACAGAATTAAGAGACAAGATGCATAGTGACTCATATAACATGATTGGGGGAAAATATTAAAAGCTACAACTTATTTTTCATTGACTATATATCACGTAATTTACCTCCATATACCATTAAACATACAAGCCACATGTGACGGATGGAGCAGAGGCTGAAATCTCAGGTAATGTGTGTAAGCAAACACAGTAAGTAATGAATCCAGGCTTCAGCCTGTAGCCATTGCCTATACATTCATTCACTCAAGAAATGTTTATTATAATTTACCTTTTGATATATCATTGAATAAAAACAATAAAAATAAAAGAGTGGACAGTATTAAGAGCTAACACATATTGCTTCCATCAGGAAGGGTTCTAAGAATGATTATATATTTTCTTGTATATTTCTCCCAATAATGCACCGAGGTAGATGTGATTATCATCATTTCTCATGTAAGCAAACCATGAAGGGCAGTGCCCTGACCAGATCATACAGCTTCAAGGTGCCTGAGTTAGGAGTGGGGCCCTAGTCTTGGATGTGTCTCAGTCTATGTCTACTCTACTGGACTCACCAACAGTGATGACACAAGGGCCATGCCTGACGCATAGTCAGTTACTTCCTGGGACTCTGTAGGGATTGCTCCCTATGTAGACAGTGTTCTGAGCTGAGCCTTCTGGAACTGCCTAGGGGCTCGGAGCTCTCATCCCTCCTTTATTTAATCCCATAGGGAAACAAGGGAAAGTGAATCAGTTTTGATATTTAGCTGCATTTTAGAATCACCCTGAGGAATTCCCTCATGAAACAATAAGAAGTATTCATTTTATTTAAACTTCAACCTAAAGTATCCATCATTTTATTATTTCAGATAACAAAATGAGAAACATTCAAAAACACTGCATGGACTATAATGCTTGTCTGGGGGAAAAGCACTCTGAGTAGTGGGCTAAACTATGCTAGACTTGTATGTGTGCATAGCATCCTTTTTTTTTTTTGACTGGAAAACATGTCTGCCAGGCAAATTCTGGTTATCAGGATTTAGATATATGGAAGGTATTTTTTTTCAAAAATGAACAAAGTCAGCCTTTGCCTACAGGGAAAATAACTGACAGGCTTTGTTTTGTTTCTTGCCAGTGATAAACTTTCAGCTTTTAAGTGGAAATTAAAACTTCAATCTGCTATTATAAGCTTGGCTACTTCTTCATAGTTAAAGACATTTCTGAAAGGATCAGTGAAAATATTTTAAAATTATTTTTTGATAAAAGATAATGGCATGTTGTCAACATTTGGAATGTCCGCTTAACTCAGCGACTCAAGAATTTCCAAATGTTCAATATGTAATGTTAGAAAATCATACATGAGAAAAAGATCTCAGCATGCAAGAACTGCTAATAAATTTTAATATAACCAAACATGATAATTCACTCATACATTTTCAGATTCTGTACTGCAATTAACCTTTATAAAACCACCACTTACTGAGTTTCAGTGTAGTATCAAAAAAGACTCCCTACAGTTCTCTGTAAGGGATATAATTGTACTCTTCCAGCCAGGCATATTGATCGCAGTGCGCTGGGGAATGAAGAGGAGGAGGGCAAACTCCACCCCAGCTTGGGCAAATTAAAGATCTAGAGAGACACCACGTAAAAACAAAGAAATAAATAAGGACTGGGTATATAACTCAGAGCAAAGGCCTCAGATTCAATTTCCAGTATTATAAAATCAAACTAAACAAAAAAAATCCTCTTATTTTCCTAAGTTCATATTAGTGATTTTCATCATATCCTTCTATTAAAATAGTATATTCTAAAAAATTGAATGTACATACGATGTGACAACTCAGATGTTTTGAGTCAAATATGATCAAGATTTGGAAAATGTACAGTATGTCACTTTTCTCATGTTAGATTTAATTTTTAAGTGAAAAAATGTTTAAATTACCGATTTTGTTTCAGTTTTCAACCTAGCAAGTGTCGATGTGATATACACTGGCTGTGAGGGTTCTTTCATCCCAGGCCGGCCAGTACTCCCCAGAGGGGGAATGAGGGACCTTTAGGGACATCCTGGTGCTGTTTCTGGCAACACTGTTTCTTTCTTTTTAAGACAGGATGGCTGAGGAAGGCCTCCCTGCCTAACTCACTTTGGGGATTTCTCATGCTTAAGCGTCTTATTCTTCTCAAATACTTGGATTCTTTTGGTTCTTTCTTCAACTTATTAAATGTCTTTATATTAGCAAGGTTTTATGTGAATAGGACTTGGACTGTTTTTATCAGTGGGGGTTTTGTGTTCCAGATGCTCAGCAGTGGAGTGACTAAGAGCACATACTTCAGCTGTGACCCACTGTGGGCCTCTATTATTGCTCACCTGCCACCTTACTGAGAATGTAGAGCAGTGACGGTGAACCCTTAGAGCTCTCAGTGACAACCTGCACCTGGCTGTGGCTCATGCCACAGGTTCACCATCGCTAATCCAGAGTATTACTAATCAATGATATTGCTAAAACATTCTTCAGGCAGGCTGGGGATTTAGCTTAGCTGTTCCAGAGCCTGCCTTGCAAGTGCAAGGGCCCGAGATCAATCCCTGGTAACCACAAACAACAATACTGGGTGTGGAGACTCACACCCACCAGCAATCAGAACCACATACCACAGTGCCGGGCATGGTGGTTTACACCTGTAATCCCAGTACTTGGCAGGCAGAGGCGGGAGGATTACTGAGTTTGATTCTGAGTTCAGGACCACTCTGAACTACAAAGCGAGAGCCTGTCTCAAACACCACCCCCCCACCAAAAAAAACAAAAACAAAAAAAAGAACAACCTTTACATGTGATCTCGAATCCAACCCCAGGTTTGTAGAAGATCCTTGCTGATTCCACTAATGCCTAAAAGAAGAAAATGGACTCTGATGCCCTGGTTCCTTTTTCTTTAATCTACTGTTCCATGAATTCCAGGGTGGGGAGTCCTGGGACAATCACCTATTTCCTAGCTTCCATCTTGGTAAACTCCTCTTGGCCTATGTTTTTGATGGGACTCCATAGTTATGTGTCTTGTTAGGATTCTCCTCAAGTGACCCTGGAGACAGGCACTGGGAAAGATGGCATGACATCTTTGTGAGGGTGCTATAATGCTTATCTACTTATCTTCTGCTCTTTAATCCAATAATTCCCTTCTCTATTTTGCTTTGCTTAAATGTTCTATTTTAAATTTTATGCTAAAAGCATAAACACTTTGAGGAGAAAGATAGTATATGTTTCTTTAAAAAAATGAGTAAGTATGTCATTCCATTGGCAGAAGCTTTTGGGATCAATGATAGCTTTAGGGGTCAATTATTCTGTGAGAAGATCTTCACCATATACTCCAGGTTCTTATAATCATCTGAAATTCAATGCTTACCAATTCTTCTGTGTTCTCAAAACTCCCTGTGGTTAACTTGAGGCAGTTTATATGAGACAGCAGACATCTTATAAACAAACTAAAACTCTATATATCTGAGAAACACAGTCATAGGAGCAGAGTTGGAGAAGCTATTTCACAGGTTTATTGTGAGACTCAAATAAGGTGATGTATGTGAAATCCTTAGCTTGGTGACTGACAGACAGCATGTAATTACTGTTAGGTTTCCTCTTTTCTCTCACTTCCTCATGTATCCAGCCTCACCTCACTTTTCTCTTCCTCCATTCAGTATCCCTGAACTTTAATTGGTAAGTAGGTTAATAGATTGTTCATTGCAAGCACACTGAGTCTGGGACCTGGTTCTGTCAGGAGGAAAAGGCGAGTACTCAGATGAGGAGAGTTTCCTTGGCAGGCATATAGAGAAGTGTCTTGGGGAGGAATGTGCAGCTCAGCCTCCTGAGTTGTACCAGGAAATGCTTTCTCTACTTAATTAGGTGCTGGGTGTCTAGGGAAAAACTACTCAACAACTCAATGGCTAAATCATTCTTCATAAGTCTCCCTGCTTTGAAATCTTAATTAGTTTTGTTTTTCCTCTTGAGTACTTCTCAGATTTACATCTCACTTACTTTCTTATTTTGTGAGGTAAGCTATGGTGATTCAAACAACAGAGTAAGGCTCATTATCCACCTGAAATGCTGATGCTCTAGTCCCCTAGAAGGTTGGTGTCAGATCAAGCTTGGCCATCAGCTGTCTCTGATCTTATCCATCCCTCTGCTTCTTAGAGACATGTGGTACAGTCCAAAGCTTTTGTCTACTTGAGCACCAAAACGAAGACAGTCTTATTTCCCAGTCATCAACTGCAGTCAGAATTTTGATTCAGGTCTGGATGCCTGCCCCAACTAAGCAAATAACCCAGAACACTTACTTTCTCTTTGAGCATTACTTTTTCTTCTACTTGCAGACTGAGAGAAAAAAATTCAAATAGGAGTTGAATTATGTTATCTCACAGGGCTTTCAAAACTCCAGAATCTATGAGCTGCTGCTTTCTCTGGCAGTTTGAGGTGTTGTACGTGATGTCTTCCACACCTTTTATCAAAGCTAAGGAGGCATTTACCAGCAGGAAGACATTTTTCCTCACACACAGATCTACTTGTGATCAAAATGTTTGAAGATTATTGTGTTCTTACATGGCAATACACAATCAAACACCAGATGCTCAGCATTCAAAACTGAAGAAAGCAGAAGAGGGATTTGATCTCTTCCATCTGATGAACTCTCATTACTGGCATGCTAACACAGGCACCCTGATGAGGCTCAGCCTGGCTTCCCTCTGGCAGGCTGCCTTGGAAATGTTCCAGGAGCCTCCTCTGAGCTTGGGAGAGCAGCAGCTACACTGGACATGGGGGAGTCAGTGACAGGGGTGGCAGCGGCAAGAACTGTGTTTGATGCAAGACTGCATGCACTGAAGGACAAACAGAAAGGCCCATGGAACAAAAAGGAAGGGAAATAATGATTCCACTGAGGTGTGTGAGGCACTGTCTGATATTTTTTCTGATACATTTCAGTGGAATTATACAACTGAGATCAGAACTCTTTTACAGGAAGAAAAGAATGAGAACTAGAAAGAGAGAGATTGCAAAAATGATACTTTATATTCACAGAGAAATGCAATATCATAAATCCATCTATATGGAAAAAATAATATATATATTTGTCCCAAGATGCCATTGTTAGGATAATGTTTTATATATGTAACACACTGTAAATTCAATTATATTCCAATTTTGATATTTTTGGCAAATCAATATCTTGTTATTTGTATGTGAGTATCTGCACTCTCTCTTGCCAACCTCAACATTTGAGCTTTGTCAAAGAGTAGGTACAGTTGGTGTCCTCTGCTGGGGTCTCAACTGCTCATGTGAAAAATTACCCCTGTTTTAGTACCTCTTTCAGCACTGCTATTTACATTCATCTTAGGAAGTGTGTACACATTCTCAACATGTCTCGATTCTCTTTATTCTCCTTCCCCTCTCCATTTTCCTCCCTCCATTATCCCTAGGTTTCCTCCCCGTATTGTCATTGCTTTGGTTCATGTTAGCAACATACAATGACTACATTGTACATGATGCATTTTAAAGCCCTTATGATCTCTCTTCCCCTCCCCAGTCTCTTGCTCCTCTTCACATATGCAAAGGATTGAGCTCCTTTTTCCTTTTAACAAACTTTTGCTTTGCTCTTTATTTGTGGTACGGTTTCCTCTCGTATGAAAGAAAATAAACAATATTTATGCTGGCATAATGATTTATTTCCCTAAACATTATGTTTTCAACTAAGATCTATCTTCCCCCCAAAAATGTCTCAAATTTATCCTTCTTTTTAGATGAGTGGTATTTTACTATGTAGAGATAGCACATTTTCTTTATCCATTTGTCTGCTGATGGACATACAGGTTGCTTCCAAAATTTAGCTACTATGAATTGTGCTGTTATAAACCTTGGTAGGCACATACTGCTGCAATATGAAGTCTTCAACTTTTTGAGGAAGATACCTAGAAGCAAAATAGCTGCTTTAAATGGAATTTCTACTTTTAGCTTTCTGAGAAATATCCATATAGCTTTCCATAATGAATGTGCCTCTTTTTTTTTTTAACCACAAAGCTAGAATTTGTTATTATTTGATGACTGTCATTCTTTCCAGAGAAAGATGGGATATCAGTGTGATTTTAATTTGCATTTCTCCAGTGACCAGCAAATAGTAAGCCTGCTTCTATCTTCCTCCCCATCTTTTCTTTCATGAGCTCTCATCGTCAGCAAGCCAAGACTTTCAGAGAGGTTTTGGAGTCTATTAACAAACAAAGTAATATCTTATATTTATTCACCCCACAATTTTACTGACTTTCTACTCTCTACCTCCAGAACCTCTGGATTTAAAAGGCAAACATTATCTGTAGGGCTAATACTAACCAACAAGAACATATTTCAAATCACAGAATTTCAGGAATAAGTGTATCTGCTTTTCTGTAGTGATATAGTTAGGGTATGCAATGTCACTTGTCATGCCACTTGGTGCTTACAGTTTAAAAATCTGGAACTGTGCACACAGCACTATGTCTTCTGTTAACTTTATTATTCCTATGTGTGGGGCTCAAGGCTAAATTAGGCTGATGTCATAAATCTTGGCTGGCAGTTGACCATAAAGTGTACTTTACAGATGAATCTCCTGACAAATGAGATTTGCTATGCTTTGTTTGGAAATAAGACTTGGGCAACTTCCTTTCTGGACTTCCACTTTCCTCCTCCTTAGCTCTGGTGGATGATTTTACAGTCTGCTTTAGTTATGTCAGGTAAGCTCTCAATGCCGAGCAACACACTGCCCATTAGAGCCTCACTGTAAAAACTATGAGATTCTGCACCCACAGAGAGATCACTCAGAAAGTCTTACTTAGTTTATTTGAAAATAACTTTTCTGATACGTGAAATTTCTGCAATTTTATTCACACCAGGAACAGCTGGCAAAAATTAATGATAATTCACCTATTAGTTTTTATGTCAATTTGTGAGAGCCAGAACATTTGGATTTGAGTAATTGTTTTGAGCTGAAGACATCAGGGGTAATATGAAAATATCCTGTATTTTTCATAGAAAGAAGAAAACCAGATTTAGAATGACTGGTTACCAGAGCTTCTCTAGATGCAGTACTTTGTGTGGGCGGATAAAGATAGAAAAGTTGAAACTGCCTCAGAGGGCTGGGCTTTCCCTGGGATCTGTTCTCTATAACTACATGAAACTATTGGACTCCTAGTAACTTTGTACCTAAGTTTTCTCATCTTAAAAGGGTTCTTCCTGTTAGGATTAATAAAGTTGAAAGACAAGCACTCTTTGGAGGTGCAGGGTGAGCATGCTGGACACCAGTGCCAAGATGCCTGCCATGTTTTCCATTTTTCTCTACAAGTCTTTATTGTCTTCTAGTTTCTAGGCCTTTTTCAGTCAATTTAGATCTAGTGGTATCTTTAAACTACACTTCAAACAACTCTGTTTTTTGAAAATTTCACTAACCAATAGATACTATTGAGAATCTCTTGATATTTAATATATATCAAATAATGGTAATGTGTTATTATTTTTAAAATTATTTAAAATTTTGTTTTCTAAAATGATTCAGAGTTGACTTGTTTTTGTCCTATGGAGACATTTATTTGGCTGTACAACAGCACCCCAGAAAGATATGGAGTGGTGAAAATTTAATGATTGTATAAAAAGGATTTGGCATTTCAGCATAGCACATAAAAACAGCATCATCTTTTAGTTTAAAATAATTTTATCTTACAGTAATTCTGCCCAATTCTTCTCCCATTTTGAAAGATCAGAAAGAGAAGTACAATTCTTATGATCAACGTGTAAAAATTAGAGATTATTTAAAATAGTACATATATGGTGTATACACACATGCATGCATGCGCGTGCACACACACACACACACACACACACACACACACACACACACACACATCTGCCTAGTTGACTCCACAGAATAAAAGCTGGAAGCTCTGTCTAGAGTTAATGAGCTCTGAATTTTCCTAAGAGCCATGTTTGTAAGATATGATCTTGCCATTACCAGATGTTAACACCAGGGTTATGGCTGATAAATGTTATAACTGGTAATCCAAATCAACTAAAGAGAGATATAAATTAAACTTGGATGTTACTTGTGGCTTTCTGAGTATTGTCCTACATAACTTTGCATTTAGAACATATACACTACTTAACTGAGAGGACTGTCTCATTTGGTTTTCTCATGTTCTCCAAAAGCAATTTGAAGATTTAGACAAGCCTGAATTTTGTTCCAGTGGGTCTAGATTTGAATCTTGGCACTAAGATTTAGTCAATGTACAACTCAACAGAAAAAGTTTTGTCATTTGTAATTTGAGATAAAAGGAGTTTCTTCTATTTTATTTTTTTTATTGAAATCTTTATTGGTACATTACATATACACATCACGATTGCACTCAACAATCAGAATTTGTACCAGTATATGACACAACTTAATTCTCATTTTTTCCCATAGCCCTACCCGCCCTACCACTCCCACTCCCTATATACATAAACTTTGTTTCTTTTCTTTTTTGTTATAATCTCATTATTTTTCTCCCTTCACCCTCTTCTATTTTCTTACCTTTCAGGGTTATTGTGATATTCAAAAAAGATAATAAGGGATATTCTTTGGAAGTTACAAAGGACTTTGAATTATATATTCTATTTATCAATGTAAGGATACAGTGTGTTTATTGGGAAAATTAAGTAAGAATGGAGGGAAATTAAATAAATTTGAGTGGTCACTATACAACAGATATTTTAATTTTCTAGCACATTTCCTTAATAATGTGATATGTAGCACTTGATTTCCAAGTGAGAAAATGAAAGATAAGAGTCTGAGCAAGTAGCTTATGATCACACAGTATCAAACACTAGAACAAGTGCTTCTTCTCCATTTTTCCCTGCCTTTCCATATGGAACATTTTTCATCATTAACACACAACTCTGTGATACAGAAGCTGATATGTACATTTGTATTCAATTTTTCTATAATAAACATTTATTCTTTACCAGAACTGATAAATGTAATTTTTGTTTCTATTAAGGGAACAAATTTAAAAACACACACAACTCCTGAACTTACCGAGACAAAGATGATGTCTACAGTTAGCTCCTGGCTTTCCTTGTTAATTTTAGGGAGAAGGATACTACAAGACACTACAAAATGGTCCCATGTAAGCGGATTCTCAGACAGAGGGATAAGTTCTCAAATTGCCTGCAGTTCCTAGGAAATTAAGAGCCATGGAGAAATCTTTGTTGTTTTATGGTTGATAACGAAAAATGAATCATCATATTCTCCTTTCTTAGTAACGAGAATAATAAGAATATAAAAAGAATTGGCAAGAGTGCTGGATTTGGAATTTAAAAAAATCTCTATTTAAGTCCTAGCCACGGTGCCCAGTCATACAAGCTGGGAGCATTACTTCTGCAGACTTCAACTTCCTTCTCTGAAAAGTGTGAAATCTGCAGAGGGGCTCTCACCACCACATAAAGGACGAGGTGAACGTGTGCACGTGTGTGTGTGCATGGTCTCCGAAGTATCTTAAGCATCTCACACAATGTTGTTTGGCATGCCATCCACAAAAGATGGCAATTATAATTATTTTGTCTTTGAGGTTTTAGGATTTTAAATGCAAATCATTATTCTAAGGGTCAGTATTGACAACAGGGGATACATAGGTCTCTACCTATATATAACATAAGTTATCTTGGTAAGTTCAGGAGTTGTGTGTGTTTTTATACTTGTTACCTCAACAGAAACAAAAATCACATTCATCAGTTATGATAAAGAATAAATGTTTATTATAGAACAATGCTTGGTTGATGGGCTGAACCTAGGAATATCCTAAGTATTTGTATTGCTATTTTATTATCTTTAAACTTCTGGCAACAGTGCTTGTTTGTCTTCTTCTCTTAAGAAGGTGACAGAAAAAAATCCTAGCTAATTAAGGGATTGAATTACATGACTTCTAAAGAATTGATTAATTTTATTGTCTTTGCCCTTAAAACATTCCCATTATTTTTCCTGGTGACTTCACTTTAATTATAGTTGTTTAATACATTAAATACTCAGCAACAGACACTAATCTAAGTGATTTTCATGAATTAATTTATTCTTGCAGAATCTAAACTAATAAGTACAACTACTGAGCATCTGTGGATCTGCCAACAAAGAGAAACCACACACACACACACACACACACACACACACACACACACACACACACGCACATACAGAGATAGAGGAGAGGGGGGAGGGAGAGAGAAAGAGAACAAAAACAAACAGAAGCACTCAGTGTGGCTATTTCTTCAGAAGACTGGTAGTAAGACCCATTTTACATTTAAAGACACTGAAATACAGAAATATTAACTAGCTTGTCTGGGTTTCTAAGTGGTGGGATTTTGATTACAGCCACACAAAGCCTGTCAGTCTCCAAAGTGCACACTTCTGCTTTTGATGACACTGGCTTCTCCTTTAATGTAAAGTATTGAGGAAAGCACTTCCCCAGTCAGAAAATAATCCAACGAGAGTGACTGGTGAATTCCAGTGGGCTATGACAAACTGTCTTTCTCAATGTTTCATCAAGCAAGAAGATAGATATCCAGTAAAGAGGAGCTGTAAGCCCGCCACAGCTGACTGTGCAGCTTGATAAGAGGCTCACTAGCTTTTAGTTTCTTCATATATAGGACAAGGGGTAAAATAGCTTATTCATTCATTCATTCATTCATTCATTCATCATTCATTCATTCAGGTACTAAGGATTGAGTCCAGGATCACTGAACAGAGCTACATGCCCAGCTCCTATTTATTTTAAAATTAAGAAACAGTTGTCCAATCTGGGCTTGAACTTGTGATCCTCCTAACCTAGTCTCCCAGAATGCTGGGACTACAGATATACACCACCCTGCCTTGAAAGAAAGATGATCTTAAGGGGCTCTTTCAGCTAGAGAGGTCAGTAGCATTTCAGTACAGCATATGTAATGTCAGGTAGAAAATTCTATATTAAAACTACTTTTGGTTAAAGTCATTATTTACTCTAGAAGGCCACTGATCAAATAGCTTATCACTAAGTCAGGAAAATAAGTAATTTCTTTTGTTTATTTCTTTTTCCCTTAATTGCCTAGCCTAGATCAACCCTCTGGATTAGTTAGCTATTCCTTTAAAAATGAAAGTGCTGAGAAATGAAAGGGTATCACATGATCAGGGTAAGTTTGATGGCACTGGAACGAAGATGAGGAAAGCACATAAGCATGACAGCTTTGACTACTGCCTCTGTAAGACCACTATGGATGACAGTGTAAGAAAAATTGGGAGGTAAGAGGAAACTTTGCTGATCTTCTACTCCTCACTTCTTCTGGAAAGGACATCTCCTGTCAATAGTGACATCTCCACTCAACTTGACTAATAAGAATTCTTTTCTGCAGTTTTCTTTCAGTTATGACCAAGAGAATAGGACCAACCCTCCCTGGAGGTGAGATGTGAAATAAACAGGAGCCATCAGCAAGCTGAGGAAGCTAGTTAGAGAGGTCAGAACTGAGCAGCAGAGAGAAGCATGTTCCGGCAACATAAAGAGTTTCTGGTACCATTTGTTTTAGCAAGATCAAGTTGACACCTCTATTTTTGTTTCTTTCTTTCTTGGACTCACTATGTTAAGGAATAACAATAAAATGAACCTCATCTTTGGGAACTGAAGTTTGATTTCTATAACTTGTGGGGAAAACGTAGATTATTAAAAGTAACAAAAACCATTCAATTTTCTAATAACTGGATCCAAATCAATTGGATTCTGACTCTGGAATCCATGAGCCACTTAAAAAGGATATAAAAAGCTATGGGTTGTTGCATTTTTATGTTGTAAAGATGGATAACTTTCATCAGGTTCTTAAAGAGGGGGTGTGAACTAAAAAAAGAATAAGGACATTATACCAGGAAGCTTTCAGGCAGGGGTGAGATCCTTTCTTTAGGAGTTTAATAAACAGTTATTGAATGAATTCAGTGCACATTGTGGAAGTTCCCGCTGAGCTTCAGATATGGCACTAGGCTGGCGAAGGACACAGAGATGAATGGCATGGTCTCAAGCAGAGTGAATTCTGTGGGCAGAGACAAGGCTAACATGAAATGGAGTTGAGTAATTTTTACAATGAACACACCACATGGGGCCCTCTAGGAAGCAGAGGCTGGTGGCTATTGCTTTGTGAGGGCATCAAGAACACTGAGCACAGTGGTATGCAGGTGTGGTGCATGAGACTGCAAGGACTGCACATGGCACCAATCATCCTTATTGAAGATTCTGGATTCACTGGGTTCAAATCCTTTCCAGTCCTCTTTCTGGGCCTCATCTTACTGTACTCCACTTTTCCCATTTAAAAGTGAAAATAATTTGCCTCACAGAGTGGAAGGATGGTCACAAAGTCAGTAGAGAGTAAAGGGTAAGTAAATGACAGCAGGAGATTGTTGCTGCTGTAGCCAATGGTGGTGACAGCTGCTAAACAATGGGGATGATAAAGTGAGTCCAGGCTGGGAGGGAAGTGAGAGCAAAGGGGTTGAGGGTCGTGACTGAGAGTAGCTAAATGGATTCAGTCAGAGCCTGGAGTGTCTGCAGGATGACTTGTGAGGCACACCGGATGCCGTGCAGCTCAGTGTCCAGAGCTGGGCAGGCATTAAGTGCTCACCAAAGCATCCTATGCAGAGGAATAATAGGACTGGGGCTGCGCTTCAGGCATAAAACTGGAACAGTGAGGAACACACCCATCCGAAGAGACACAGTGGGCAGCACAGGAGAGGCAGGGCTGAGCAGTTACGTGTTTAAGATGAAGCTCTGAAGCCAGACAGATCTCAGTTCTTGTTTCTGATTCTTAATAGTTTTAACATTTGAAAAATCACTCAAATTCGCTGAGACTTATTTTTTTTAAAAATGGCTATAGCAAAAGAACTTATTTCTTGGGACTGTTATAAGAAATATGTGTGATAATATATGTTAAGGCAATTAGGCTTTTTTAAAAAAAACTTGGCATATATTAAAAAAAAATTTTAGGTATTATTGTAAGCCTGGGTTAAATAGGGAAGTTATTTCTGCCAGACTGGATCTTTCCTGTACCTCAGGCCACCTCATCTCAAATGTAAGAGCCCAGTTTTACCCAGTAAAGATCTCAACACAAAGAAATTCATAACTTGTGGGAAATAGAAATGAGGTTCTGCCACTTGCTTCCACAGCTTTCCCCTGACAGGTTTTCTAAAGCAGTATCCCCCTTACTGATTCGTTGCTGTTGCTGGTAGCGCGGGTAGAGTGTGTATGTGTGTGTGTGTGTGTGTGTGTGTGTGTGTGTGTGTGAAGGGGGGGTTATGGCACTGTAGGTATTGGCAGACCTCCAGCAAATGGATGCTCTAGCCTGGATGAAAGTATGGCCTGGAAATGACCATGATCACATCAGAGCTTACTTCCTGTTGAACACGTGATCTTGGCGCAGTCAGTCCTTTCCATGAACAAAGGCTAAATCTTGATCCCTGTTACTCGAAATGAGCAGAGTCTCTAGGATATATGTAAAAATTCCAAAGCTGGGGAAAAAGTATTTAGAATAGAAAATGAATTGTAAACTTACAAACTGAGAATTTACTTCTTTCTGTTTGAGATTCAGGTTTATAATGATTCTCATTTGAAAATACTGAAGAGCTCTAGGAAGCATAGAGGAATAAATGAATTTTTAAAAATTGAGTTATTTCACAGTGTAGAACAAGGATATACTGGTACTGGTATTCATTAGATCACTTGTTAGTTTTTTATATGATCTCAGGAAAGCTTTCATTCAGTTGCATTCATTTTTCAATTTCATCTTTAAACATTATCCTTAAAAACCATACCCTCCTCCCTACACAGTCAACTTTTGTTAAATCCTCTAGACATTAAAAGAAAGGGCAACATTTTCTAAAAGAAATGCTGTACATAACAATCATTTTATGTTGTTAATTCTAGGTTGATAGAAATTATAAACCCTGTTGATGCTGATGGTTCTCACCACATTCTAGGCACTCTCCTGAGAACTTTTTCTGCTTATTCAGTTGATCCTCGCGATTTATGGATATGGTCCTATGACTACATTTTGCAGTGCAGGGAACTGTGGTAATAAAGGCAGGCTCAATAATTTAGTCAAGATTATACACTTTCTAAGATAATGGAGACAGGATGTGAACCAAGGCAACCTGGAAATTGTGTCTCTATCCTTGGTGTCATGGTGAAAATACTCATTTAAGTTCTTATAGCTTTATGTTGCTAGCATGTTAGTTTATCAAGATTAATGATCAACCCAGTACCTCTTTCATTAAAATTTCACAAGATATGAAGACAAATTGACATGTCATATAAATGTGGATGCATTTATGTACCATTCTCTAAAATTACCTTAGTACATGTCTTAGAGGAGCTAAAGCCTTTTACTATCCTAGTGGATGCCAAATGTGTGTTCTTACACTTTCAAGTTTCTTAAACATCTAGGTGAAAGTTTTCTTTTTTCATGGCTTTGCCAATTTTTCTCTTTTGTGTTTTTTCAACTGTTCTTTTACTGTTCCTACTTAAATGCAGACCTTTTATGGAGCAGGAAACATATACAGTTTTCAATGTAATTCATCCCTGCCATAAGAATAGTTCGAGTTATATGTTTTGATTTAATAATAGTACAAAACATACAACAGTTCTGTTTTTCACTTTTAGTATAGTACTTAGTAAAGAAAAATAATAAAATAACCTTTGTGTGAGATGATTGCTTGTGTAGATTAATGTAATTGCTCTGAACAACTTTAAGAAGGGCTAGGCTAAGCTATAGTATTCAGCAGGTCAGGAGTGTTAAATGCATTTTTGATTTATCGTATTTTCTTCTTGTGATGGATTTACTGGGGCATACTCCCACTGTAAATAAGGAAAGCCAACAGACAAAAAATTTTTTTATTATCTTTATTGGTACATTACATACATGCATCACGATTGCACTTCACGATGGGGATTTGTACCACTATAAGACACACTTAATTTTTATTTTTTCCCATAGCCCTACCCACCCTACCACCCCCACCATATACATAAAATTTGTTTCCTTACTTTTTTGTTATAAGCTCCTTATTTTTCCCACTTCACCCTATTTTACTTTGAGCGTTTCCTATTTCACAATATATAACATACAATTCTAGGATTCATTCACATCTTTATTTCTCATACCAGAGAAAAGATGCGGTATGTACCTATCTGTGACCTATTTATTTCACTTATGAGGATATCCTCAAGGAATGTCCATTTAAGTAGAAATGATTCAAACTTATCATTTTTTATGGCAGAGTAGTATTACATTCTGTAGAAGAACCACAGCTTTTTTATCCAGTCTCCAGTTGGTGGACACTTGGGTTGTTTCCAAGATGTAGCAATCATAAATTGGGCTGCTATAAACATGGGTGCACATATGTCACTGTGATATGAGTCTTTTAATTCTTTTGTGTATATACCTAGCAGGGCAATGGCCGGGTCAAATGGGACCATCAATCCTAGCTTTTTGAGGATTCTTCAAACTGATCTCCACAGGGGTTGTACGAGTCTACAGTCCCACCAACAGTGGAGAAGGGTTCCTTCTTCTCCGCAGCCTCGCCAACATTTGCAGTTGGCTGATTCTGAAATGGCAGCCATTCTATGTGGAGTGAGATGAAATCTCAATGTTGTTTTCATCTGCATCTCTCGAATGACTAATGATGTTGAGCATTTCTTCATATATTTCTTAGCTGCTCTTACTTCTTCCTCTGAAAAATATCTGTTCACTTCAGATGCCCATTTTTGAATTGGGTCATTAAATTTGGGTGGGCTGATTTTTTTGAGCTCTTTATATATTCTATATAGTAGCCCTTTGTCTGAGGAATAGCTGGCAAAGATTTTTCCCACATTGTTGGTTGCCTTTTTGCACTGTTGGTGGTTTCCTTTGCTGTGCAGAAACGTTTTAAAAGAATGAGGTCCCATTTGTTGATTTCTTCAGCCAATTCCTGTGCTACAGAAGTTTTGTTCATGAAGTCTTTCCCTAGGTGAATGTCTTCAAGAGTTTTACCTAACCTGTTTTGTAGTAGGTTTAGAGTGTCTGTTTTAATATTTAGGTCTCTTATCCACTTTGATTTTAGCTTGGTACACGGTGAAAGAGTTAGATCTAGTTTTAGTCTTTGGCAAATTAAAGCCCAGTTTTTCCAGCACCATTTGTTAAAGAGGCTATCTTTCCTCCATTGAAGATTTTTGGCTTCTTTGTCAAAGATGAGGTGACTCAGTGTATCTGGAGTAGTTTCTGGATCTTCTAGTCTACTCCATTGATCCTCAGGTCTGTTACTTTGCCAGTACCATGCCATTTTTATCACAGTGGCCATATAGTATAGTTTCAGATTCAGAGTAATACCCCCCACCATGTCCCTGTTGCTTAGAATTGCTTTGGCTATTCTAGGTCTTTTGTGGGTCCAGATGAAAGTTTGGATTTTTTTTTTTCTAGATCTGTGAAATATGCTGTTGGGATTTCAATCGGGATTGCGTTGAATGTGTAGAGTAGTTTTCGGAGTATAGCCATTTTGACAATATTGGTTCTTCCTACCCAGGAGCAAGGTATGTCTTTCCATTTTTTGATATCATCTTCTATCTCCTTTTTCAGAGTGCTATAGTTTTCAGAGTAGAGGTCTTTCACCTCCTTTGTTAGATTGATTCCTACATATTTTATTTTTCCGGATGCTATTGTGAAAGGGACTGACTCCCCAATTCCTATCTCAGTGGGGCTACTGTTTGCGTGTACGAAGGCTACTGATTTTTGAATGTTGACCTTATAACCAGCTACATGGCTAAAATTGGTGATTAGGTCCAGCAGTTTTTAGGATCCTCTAGGTAGAGTATCATGTCATGAGTAAATACTGACAATTTAATTTCTTCTTTTCCAATCTTTATTCCTTTTATTTCTTTCTCTTGCCTAATTGCTATGGCTTATATTTCCAGAACTATATTGAACAGAAGTGGTGAGAGAGGACATCCTTGTCTTGTTCCTGATCTTAGTGTGAATCGTTTCAATTTTTAACCATTTAGTATGATACTGGCTGATGGTTTCTCATAGATAGCTTTTATTTGTTTGAGATACAGACCATCTATTCCGATCATCTGTAGGGTTTTGAACATAAATGAGTGTTGTATTTTGTCAAAAGCTTTTTCTGCATCAATTGAGATAACCATATGATTTTTGTTCTTAAGCCTGTTAATATAGTGTATAACATTGATTGATTTACATATGTTGAACCATTCTTGCATCCCTGAGATGAATCCAACTTGGTCACGGTGTGTAATCTTTTTGATAATTCTCTGTATTCTGTTTGCCAGGATCATATTGAGGATTTTTGCATCGATGTTCATCAGAGTTATTGGCCTGTAGTTCTGTTTTTTGGTTGGGTCTTTCTCTGCTTTTGGAATCAGGGTAATGGTTGCTTCCAGGAATGAGTTAGGGAGTACTCCTTCCCTTTCAATTTCATTGAAGAGTTTCAGAAGTAGAGGCACTAGCTCTTCTTTAAAAGTTTTATAGAATTCGGCAGTAAAACCGTCAGATCCAGGGCTTTTCTTTGTTGGCAAGTTTTGAATTACATTTTCAATTTCACAGATTGTTATTGGGGCATTTAACATTTCTACATCTTCTTTATTCAGCTTTGGGAGTTCATATGTGTCTAGAAATCTATCCATTTCTTCTACATTTTCCATTTTATTGAAGTATAAATTTTCAAAGGAGGTGCTGATTATTCTCTGGATTTCCTCTGAGTCGGTAGTAATTTCTCCGTTCTCATTCCTAATAGCATAAATATAAGCCTTTTCCTTCCTTTGTTTAATGAGGTTGGCTAAGGGTCTATCAATTTTGTTTATCCTCTCAAAGAACCAACTTGGTTCTTTTCGATTCAATGATTTTTTGAACCGTTCTCTTGGTTTCTATTGCATTAATTTCTGCCCTGATTCTTATAATTTCTTGCCTAGTGTGAGCTTTGGGTTTGTTTTGCTCCTCTCTTTCTAGTCGCTTGAGGTTCAGCATTAAATTGTTTATTTGAGCTTGCTCCATTTTCTGGATGTAGGCTTTCACTGCTATGAATTTTCCTCATAGAACTGCTTTCATTGTGTCCCATAAATTTCTATATGTTGGACTGGGGTCATCGTTTAGTTGTAAGAACTGCTCAATTTCTTCTGTGACCCACTAGTTGGTCAGCAGAGTGTTGTTCAGTTTTCATGTGTTTGTGAAGATCCTGGGCTTTCCTTTGCTACTCAGCTCCAATTTCAGGGCACTATGGTCTGACAGTATACAAGGGATAACTTCAATCCCTTTATATTTGCTTAAAACTGTTCTATGAATGAGCACATGGTATATTTTGGAGAATGACCAATGAGCAGCTGAGAAGAATGTAAATTCTGACTTTGTGGGGTGAAATACTCCGTAGGCATCTATTAAGTCCGTTTGCTGAAGAGTCTGGTTGAGCTCAAAGATTTCCTTAGTGACTTTTTTCCAGTTGATCTGTCTCTTTGTGACAGTGAGGTATTGAGGTCCCCTACTATTATTGTATTGGAGTTTATCTGTTTTTTTCAAGTCCGTTAATGTTTGTTTTATATAGCTGGGTGCATTAGAATTTGGAACATAGATATTTAAGATTGTGATTTCTGTCTCTTGGATTTTTTCCCTGAACTAAAAGATAGTGTCCATCTTCATCTCTCTTTATTAGTTTTGGCTTGAAATCTATTCTGTTTGCAAATAAAATCGTCACTCCTGCTTTCTTGCTGTTTCCTGTCACATGAAGTATTGTTTTCCATCCCTTTACTTTCAGTCCATGGATTTCTTTCTGAATTAGGTGTGTTTCTTGTATGCAGCAGATTGTAGGATCTTGCTTTTTGATCCACTCTGCCAATCTGTATCTCTTAATTGGCGCATTGAGTCCACTGACATTAATGGTTATGACTGATATAGGTAAATTTAGTGCTGCCATATTTTCCTGTTCTTGGCTGTGTTATTCTACTTTTACTCTTTCCCATCAGTTTCTTATTTGGTCCCATGGGTTGACTCAGTTAGGTCTCATGGATTTGTAAGTCTCCTTATTTTTCTCCAAGATATTCTTTAAAATGTTTTGGAACACAGGTTTCATATCTGTGAAGTTTTTCAGGTGTTCTTTGTCATGGAAGTATCTTATTTCCCCATCAATTTTGAAGGATAGTTTTGCAGGATACATTAGTCCGGGTTGGAAGTTATTTTCTTTTAGGGCTTGGAAGACTTCACTTCAGGCTCTTCTTGCATTGAGTGTTTGAGTTGAGAAGTCCGCTGTGATCCTGACGGGCTTCCCTTGGAATGTAACTGTTTTCTCTGGCTGCTTTCAGTATTTCATTCTTTTTTTTTGGATATCTGGGACTTTTATGATGATATGCCTAGGTGTAGATTTTTTCATGTCATGGGCATGTGGCGTTCTGTATTCTTCACATATTTGTATGTCCAATTCTTTACCTTTTTCTGTGAAGTTTTCTGCCATTATCTGTGTCAATAGCTTTTTGATGTCTTTAGCATTGTCTCCTGCTTCCTCAGTGACTCCAATAAATCTTATGTTACTCTTCTTTGAATCATCTAAGAGCTGTTGGATTGACTTTTCATTCTTGTTTGCTTTTTTCCATAGATTATGCCTTTCCAGTTCATTGGTTGAGATCCTGTCTTCTAGGTCTGAAATTCGGTCTTCTGCCAAATTGATTCTATTGTGCAAGCTTTCATTTTCTTTCTTAATTTCCTGGACTTCTGCTTGTAGGTGTTTAAAAGGTTCCATTGCTTTTGCTATATTGGATTCTATCAACTCAGTGATTTCCTGTTTAGCTTTATTAATCACTGTGTTGACAGTGTCCAATATCTCTGCTTTCATCTCAGAGATCAGTTCTGATTTCCATTTTACTAGATTTGCTTTGGTTACCATTTCTGAGGAACCTGGAGACTGGCCTTCAAACTTCTCTATTTCCCTTCCTCCTGTGTTACCCTGAGGTGAGGATCTTTGTATCTGAGACTTTGAGTGTTTCCTCATCTCTGAATTTTTGTCCTTGCTGTTGTTTTTGGCTTTGTACCTGCTCTGTGTTTTGGCGATGTTTGTTGCAAGTCTCTCTTCTCCTAATAGAAACCTTGAAATATCAGTGTTTCCTGGGTTGTTCTTTAACGTCTGTATTGGGACCTAAAGAAAAACCCCTAGTTCTGGCACAGCATATGAGGCACTCAATTAATACTCAGAACACCTTCTCTGGTCTGCTTCAGAGGCAGGAAGGCTCTGGCTCCTGTACTGCTATAATGGCGCTGCCTGAGGTTCCAATGGGCCCATCTGCCCACCAATACAGTCTCTGGCTCACTTGTGCAGTCGGCCTGGAGTCCAGTAGGCTGTAGGCCCTGTCCAGCTGAAATGGTACTGGCTGATGTTCCCACAGGTCCACCTACTGACCAATACAAGGTGACTGGATGTGCTTCTGCAGTTGCTGTGGAGAAGGTCAGACTCTGACCTGCTAAACTCAATCCCTGGGCGCTCTTCTGGCGTGACTCTGAAGGCCAGTAAGCTCCAACGCTGGCGTGGATTCAATGGTGCAGTCACCATTTCCAGAACCGCCCGCTGCTAAACTCAGTCCCTGGGCGCTCTTCCTGTGTGGGCTTGGAGGCCAGTAAGCTCTACCCCAGTGCAGATTCAATGGCGCAGGCGCTGGTTCCAGAGCCGCCCACTGCTAACCTTGCTCCTTTGTTCTTGATGGCATTTAGCATATGGTTGGGGCAGAGTGGAATAAAATTCTTTATCCTTCAAGGTTGTCATCAACTGTTATGGATGTAGGAGGCTGGGCTTCATGCAGAGGTCAGGCAAGCAGTGCTGAATGTTGCCCTTTCCTTCCTAGCCATCCCCTCCTGTGTGGAACCACATCCCACTCACCGTGGAGAACCCAACAGACAAAAGTTTTAAATAAATATTTCTCATTTAGCAAAATCAGTTGTATGAGAAAATGTGTTATTTGTCCTTATAAGTAATAAAAATATGCAAGGAGGAAAATCTAAGCTGGCATACAAATCTGGGAACAGACAGGAGGTGTACCCTCACAAGTGAAGTGCTATAATCATAGATAATTAGATAGAGCTGTGTTACTGAAAAATATGTGTTTCTAATACAACTAGGAAAGAATAAGTTTTAGGAATTGTGTTTTCTCTGAAATTCATGTGTTGAAATCGTAGGGCCTAGTACTTCCCAACGTGATCTTGTATATAAAATTAGTAAACGAGTTCAAACTGCAATAGAGTAGGCCTTAAATACAAGATGATTGCCCTCCTTAAAAAAAGCAGAAATGAATTGAGGATTATTTTTTTTTAACTCTGTCAGAGATGCTCTTAGTTTTTAATGAGGATTGCATTAAATCTGTCTAACAATTTTGGAAATGTGGCATTTTCACTATATTGGCTCTTCATACCCAAGAACAAGGTATATCTTTTGATATTCTGATATCATCTCCTATGTCCTTTTTTCAGTGTACTGTAGTTTTCAATGTGGAAGTCTTTTACTTCCTTTGCTAGATTGATTATTTCATCTTTCTGGGTACTACTGCAAGAAGTGTTGCTTCCCTAATTCTCTCTCAGAAGATGTAGAAACAACTCCAGACATACTCAGCCATCTTGTTTTTGACAAAGAATCCAAACAGCTTCACTGGAAGAAAGCCTCTTTAGTAAATGGATCTGGAAAAACTAGCTTTCTACGTGCCAAAGATTAAAACTAGACTCATATATTTTACCATTCACTAACCCAAAGTTGAAATGGATCAAAGATCTAATCATTAAACATAAACACTAAATCTGCTGGAAGAGAGAACAGGTAGAACTTGAGGACACAGGAGCAGGTGCAGGTGTGATGCACAGAACACAGGACCACACAGCAAATGCTTCAAAGATTCAATGATTAGGATCTTATTTTATTAAAAAGCTTTTTCACAGCAAGAGAAACCAATATAGTGAAGAATATGTTGGAAAAATTTTTTTCCAGATAAAGGGGCATCTGAATGAAAAGACACTTCTAGCTGAAGAAGTAGCAAATAGATTATGAAAAATTATTCAACATTACTGGTCATCTCAGAGATGCAAATTAAAATAGCACTGAGATTCCATTTCATTCCAGAAAGAATAGAGGTTACCAGAAATCATAAATGCTGGAAGGGCTGTGGAGAAAAAGAAATCCTTCTCCATTGTTACTTGGAGTTTAGGCTACTTCAACCATTGGGGAAAGCAGTGTGGAGATTTCTCAAAAGATGATAACTAGAGGCTCCATTTGACCCAACTATTCTTTTTCTCAGTATTTTACCAAAAGAATTAATAGCATCATACCACAGTGATAGATGCATACCCATGTTTATAGCACTACAGCTTGTAATAGCTAAGTCTTGGAAACAGTCCAAATGCTCCATCAACTGGTGAATGAATGAATAAAGAAGATGTGGGGATATATATATATATATATAATTGAGTTCTATTTTACCATAAATAAGAATGAGCTTCAGACATTTATAGCTAAATGGATGAACCTTGAGACCATACTCTTAAGTGCAATAAATGGGACACACATGTTTAAATATTGCATTGTTTCTCTGGTGTGAGAAACCAAAAGTAGAAATAAGGACTGAAATGTATAATAGATGTTTAGAAATGGAAAAAACATGTCCCAATGGGAAGAGGAACAAGGGAAGAGGGAGGAAGAAAGCAAGGACAGAACAAGTATTTTTAAAAAGTGAAAACAGGAAAAAAAGCTTTTGTACGTGAAGGGGGTAAGGGGCTTCTGAGAATGGAGGAGGGGGAAAAAGAGGTGAGATATATCATGTATAAGTGCAAATTCCCCATGATGAGGGTTATTGTTATGTCTACCTAAAATGTACCAGTAAATGCTTTGCTCTTAAAAAATAGATTTTTAAAAGGGGAAATTTGGATACAGCCACTCATATACAAAAATGTCTTGAGAAAATGAGGACAAAGATTAGGGCAATAATGAATGTACAAGCCAAGGAACACCAAAAATTGTGAGTAGGCTACTACAGGCTGGGAGAGGCCGTGAACAGACCTCCCAATCGCCTTCAGAGGGAAGGAGCCTTTCCTTGTGGAAGACTTTGTTTTTTCATTTTTGATCTTTGATTTCCAGCCTCCAGAATTTGGACAGAACATTCCAGTGTCTGAAGGCACACAGACTGGGATACTTTGTCACAACAACTTCAGGAAACTAATACAGGAGGACTGGTATTAAAACAGACCAACTGAGTGGGGAGCAAGTTGAGTTCTCCCAACTTATAATTAGGTTTTTTTTTTTTTTTTTTTTTTTGAGTAAGGGAGAGGGAGGAGAAGAGACCTGAGAAGGATACGAGGATGAAAATTTGGTGGGCTAATTAATGCCTGCTGCAGCCCTTCCAGACTTTATTCTTTTTTTTTTTGAGACAGGGTCTCACTTTGTGGTTCAGTCTGGCCCTGAGCTCAGTCTTGAACTCTAATCACAGCAATCCTCCTGGCTCTGCCTCCCGAGTGCTGGGATGACAGGCGTGAGCCACCACGCCCAGCACTGTGGTATGTGGTACTGGTTGCTGCTGGGTGGTATGCGGTTACCGGGGATTGAAGCCTGGTCCTTGAGCTTGCAAGACAGGCGCCGGAACTACTGAGCTAACTCCTTGGCCCCCAGACTTTATTCTTTAAGGACAGAGAAGCCAAGACTATTCAACAGAATTAACCACCCACCCTAAGAGTTATGGCAAGATCCTTTTGGGTTCCAGAGTGTTAGAAATGGATAACAAAGTGGGAATGGATAACAGAGGTAATTTCAAAGGTTATTTGTCCAGAAAAAACAGGTGAGATTGGGAGGAGAACTGGAGGGATGTAACCACGGGGACACAGAGCAGGTTGGGCTTTGTGCTCTTTCGGCAACAAACGGCTTCCAAAGTAGTGCCTTTTAAAAAGTTAGCTTTGTTTGTTTTTTTTCTGTGTGTGTATGTGAGTAGGCCAACTGACCAGTGTAGCTTGTCAGGGGCATTAGAATGATGAGTTCTCCATTTTAAAAGATGCTTCCAAGAGTTTTACCTACCCTGTTTTGTAGCAGGTTCAATAAAGGAAAAAAAAATTAAAAAGATGCTTCCATGGTTACAGGGAGGAGAATATATCAAGTAACACACTAGTTCTTAAAGCATTTACCTAGAAGTGACATATGTCACTCTCTTTCATATTTCACTCACCAAAGGAACACTTCAAGAAGGTACAATCCCACCAGACTTCCAGAAGGCAGAAAGCCACATCATTTGGTAAACAGGAAAAACAGCTTCAGAGGATCTTAACAACCACACAGCTACTTCGTCGATGCATCAGTAAATTGGAATCTTGAGACATGGCTCTTTCTAAGGAAGCCACAGCTAGTAAGTGGCAGGAACCCTGACTATGCGCTCTTTCTACCATGTCCTGCCGCATTCTTTGCATGAGTGCCATCAGATCACACATAGTGGTATGGAACATATTGCTCATACAAAAGGTCTCACTGTTCTGAGTATCAATCCACCTGATACAGGAGACTAGACTAGAATGGTCTGAGATTTGACAGAGAACCTTCAGATGTATATCGATTTGAATAGTATATATTATACACTGGAATGTAGCTGGAGGTTGTTTGGAAGTTAGTGTTCATAGTAGGAAAGAATAACAGCATATCTTCAAAATAAGTTCTTGGTTTTTTTTTTGTTGTTGTTGTTTTTTTTTAGGTTTTTGGAGACAGGGTCTTGCTTTGTGGTTCAGGCTGGCTCTCAGCTCAGCCTCAAACTCACATCACAATCCTCCTGCCTCTGCCTCCCAAGTGCTGGGATTACAGGCGTGAGCCACCACGCCCAGCACTGTGGTATGTGGTACTGGTTGCTGCTGGGTGTGGGTCTCCACACCCAGTATTGTTATGTGGTTACCGGGGAATCGAACCTGGGTCCTTGCGCTTGCAAGACAGGCGCCGGAACCACTGAGCTAACTCCCCGGCCCCTCAAAATAAGTTCTTAAAATAGTACTTATAAGTCATGCAATTATTTACTTCTTTCCTAAACCACTGCCTTTTCTAATATTCAGCTCAATAAAAAATGTTAATGGAGCCTTGCTCCAGGTTCTAAAACAGAAGACTTGTGAAATGCAAACCTGCCATGTCTGTGAAAATGCAAATGCTGATGCTGAATTAAAAGGAGAAAAGAGCCCTGACTAATTTCTTTTAAGGGTTTAAAAACTGCACATTACTGTTGGCTTAAACATTTCCCTCCTTGATTAGAGAATGTCACAAGTGCCAGCTTGTACATGAGCTGCCTCTTGCAGAGACCAATTTTGCTATTTGAACTTTGAATTACTTGTTCATATTAAACACAGTAATATGCTCAATTGCTCTCCCAAATGTAAAGTGTTACATAAAAGTAAGCATTATTAGTCATTTTTAAGGCCAGTGGATCATAATGCCTGGCTTCTAATGCACCATGAGCTTTGCTTTCTAACATATCTTTCTGTCACTGGAGGTGTATCTAGGGGCCTGACTGAATGGGGATTTTTGGGAAAGAGCAGGTCTGGGCAGACAGAAAGGGTGGGTTGGGGGAAAAGATCTGTCAAAGAGGATAGGGCAGCCACAGAAGCGAAGAAAATCATAGAAAAATATTTTGTCAGCTGGAACATATAATCCTAATTTTGGGACATAGTGACTCGATATTAGGGGCCAGGAAACAAGTGGACGAGATGGATGGACAGCACAGGAACAGATGGCATAGCAGAGGTTATATACACAACTGCCTGAGTTATACAGATATCAACTTGAATTCCAGCTTTTCCAATCCAGGGCTGCACGACCTGGGTGTACATGAATTTCTGCTTGTAAGCCTCAACTCATTCAAATGTAAAAGGATAACAGGAGTCATTTGGATGAACTGTTATGGTGAACTGAACAACACATAAGGCATTCATAGTGCTCCACAAATGCTAAGTGCTATTAGCTGTTCATCCATAACCAGGACTACTGAGGAGTTCTTCTAAAATCAGCTGGTTTTAGCTGTGTGGGAAGGTCACTTCCACACCTTAGGAACCAGAAAGATGCTTGAGCAGAGGAGGGAGAAAGCTTGATTCCACCTGCATTTCACTTGTCACCATCTGAAGGGTGAGCGCTCCTAGTGTGAACAGAGCAGACGCGGAAGTAGAAGCACATTTGCTTCTCACCCTGGCTCTCTCTTTTCAGTTGCCAGTGCCTCACTGTTGCCTCATGAGTGTGATGGCAGACGGTCTGCCCTGGAAGGCTTTGCTGAACATCATCCAAGCACTATTCTCTTTCACATCAGCTCAGATGGATGTGTTGTATGCAGTTCTTGTGTATGCTGGGATCAATTTCGGGGCTTTGTACATGCCAGGCAAGTGCTCCACTGCTGAGCAATATCCCCAGCTTGGCTTATGTTTTCATACCATCTGGATCATGGGGTGGCAGGGATTTCTTGACACATAGGTAGGGAGTACAGTGTGGAAGGAATAGCCCTCAAACAAGCCTTTCAGCAGAACTGGACAGATAAAATACACCCTATTACCCCGTGTCAGAGGTAATGGGACATTTACAGTATTTGAGGTCCTCGCACAATGTCTTTCAACACTTCATTTGGCTTTGAATGATCTTAATTATTCTTCACACTTGGTCAAAACAGAACCAGCCAGTTGCAGCAGACACACGAGCCATAAAATGCATTAGATGATTCTAGGGACAGTGCCTCCAGGAGACAACACACTCGCATTTGTTCTTCATCATCAGGACTCAGTGAGCAGCCTCTCTAAACAGTGAAGGAAGCAGTGCTGAGTCAGTGTCCCTCACACAGCTAACTGGGCAGCTTCTGGGCCACGGAGCTCATTGCTGCCCTGGTGTACCTTACCATGGTGACAATGACTAGCAGAGATGGGGCCACATGCTGGGGAAGAAGAACTCAGAGTGGTGGAACAGATGGACCGTTGTCTGTTTCTACTTTGATTAAGACAGATGAGCAACGAATGGCACCAATAATAACACTGGAAAAGTAGAGCTATCTAGGACATTTGTGTTCTGTAGGTTATCTGTGGAGCCTCTGAGCAATATCAGGTACATTTCGGCTATCCTTGTTCGGGAGTAGCCATGGCAACTATAAATATGCCCCAAGCACCCATACCATGGGCCACATCGTACTAGGGGAAGGAAGCAGAAAGATGTCAGGACATGCCAGTAAGACCAACAGACAATTCCTGCAGGCTGCACAGATAATGCACACATGGGCACTTTACTCTTGTCACAAAAGACTGATTTTTTAAAATTATAAATTTTTAAAAGGCCTCCTTGTCAGAGAGAGAGGAAGTGCTTGCATCATATTACTTAGTTCATTAACTCTCTTCTATGAAACATAAGAGAGAGATGATTGTTTCATACTAAACTAAATAATAAGCATATGTCTTAAAAGAGCTTTATAGAAGCTAGTTTTGTAATACTTTTTAAATGTAAGTTAATGGCAGGTTCCTTATCAGTTAAACTTGGCAATTCAAAATTTAAGAGATTTCTTCAGTCAAGGATGTCAGTTTTTATGTTGTGCATTAAGAAGATACAAACAATAAATAAAATATAACATTTCTTAAACTTATTTACTAAGGAGTGCCTCCTATCACAATATTCATGGGAAGAGGGGAAATGGGTATATTTTACAGTGAGCTTTACAGAAATTCCTTTTAAAAAGGCTATTCTGGGCCCCTTTCAGAGAAACTTGAACATTGAAGCTGGTGACACAGATAAAATAATTTAGCACAGTAGAAATTGATGGGATTTAACTGGTCTGATTAAGACTATGGAGACTTGTATATTCGCATTGTGTGTATGTAAAAAATGAGGATAATACCTCAGTTTTGAGTTTTATCATCAAAAGTTCCATGCTTGTGGCCAACATTATTCTAGGTCACCCTGAATTTCCAGGAGTTTCCATGTAGTCTTCAAGTTATGAGAATAAAATGTAAGTGGATTTATGAAAAAGTATTCTAAACAGGAGATACTAAATGAAAACAAAAAACTGAATGATTGCCATCTTCTGTACTACTCTGTATTCAGGTTTAAATTCTAAAGACCATGAGCTTCTCAAAAACTTTGTTGAAAATATCATAATCTAAGAAACAGTAAATTTTATGCAATGAAATAGTTAATATGTTTATCCCCCAGCAATCTTTCAGAGGGACAGTATAGTACATTCCCAACAAGAGACATACTAAAGAAGTTCTCCCTAAGAAGACCTATCCTGAAGAATGTAGGGTTAATGGCTATGTAATCTTCCCCATGCACACTAGGTAAATACACTCAATTATATATGTTTTCAGGCCACTAACAATCAAATCAGCCTAGAAATTCGTCTGCGTTGTGTGTAATCTTATGGTACCTAATTGATAGCAGGTCTCTAGCTCACGAAGAACTTTCTTAGGAAATCTACCACAATAATGAAAAAGACAATGGAGGCTTTGGTGCAGCAATATCATAACCGAAAATACTGCAATTGGCCTGGCTGAGCAGGATGAGAAGTGCTCTGAGCTCACCCTGAGGCTGCCGTTATTACACATGTGCAGATGTGTCACAGGGGAGCAAGGGGCTCTGCACCCACCATGCCCAGGCAGCCTGCAGCCTGAGTCAGACGGTCAGCACCAGCCAAGCTGCAGAGACTCTGAGAGATGAATGAGCACAGGTGGGGCAGGAAGGGCGAGACACAGAAGTGCAATTGGTCTGAGGAGTACAGAGCAGAGGCCCAGGCCCTGCTCTGAGCACTGCTGCCACCTGCCATCCCTTTAGAAAGTGTCCAAGCTTGGAGCGGCAGTCCCGGCCCTCCGCACTTGGAAACCACAGGGCAGGCAGCCCCGGGGTCACTAGGTCTGCTAATGTGCTCGAGTCTGTTGTGCAGAGAGCTGCACACTCCGATGACCTCCACAAATCTGCTTACTGAGAGGTGAGTGCCCCGGAGAAATAAGTACTGTACATGGAAAGAAAATGAATCATCCAAATTAAGTGGGGAGATTGTGGGCCAATGCCGTGAAAGTGCGGCTGAAGGGAAAGCAGAGGTGAAGGAGAGCGCCAGGGAAGAAGCCTCCTGCGTGTGGGGTTGCGTGTGTGGAGGAGGAGCCAGGCTCAGTAGTGTTCCTTGGTCAGACCCAACTGCTCGGTGTGATCATACTGTCTGATGTGGTAATATTATAATAATTAAAAGTATAATAGCAATTGCTTATTGAATACTTAGGATACACTGATGTTAATTAAAAATATGATAATGGTGACCATTTTCAGAGAGCTTATGGTGTGTCAGTCCCTGAGCCTCATGGGCTTTGTTTAATTTTCACAATATATAGGTACAATTTTAATTCTGATTTTGATTGTTTGAGGACAGAGCCTTAGAGAAATTAAGTAACTCTCTCAAGATCACACGGGTAATGGGCAGGAGGCAACATAGGTCTTAATGAACAGAAAGCATTTCTTGCAGTCACGGAACTATGGTCAGGAGAAAAAGACAAAATATTTCATATTTTATTTTTTGTTAGCAGACATCCATAGGAGTATTTGGGGAAGGAAGGGAGGCATACAGAGGGGCCTGGCTATACTCATCCTGTATCCCTTCTGTCACTCAGCCTCTACCCAGAGGCACAGAAAACCTCCTGCATGCACTCACATAAACACAATCAGTTGAGAAACTCAGATCAACCCTCTCCTTCAACTTTGGTTTCAGATCTCATACCAATTCTTTATTCTAAGACAGGAAAATACTGCCTCATACCCCTGCACCTGTGGTATACTACATAATACCCCTGTACATGTTGTCCTTTGTTGCTTTAGTTACCTACAGGATAAAAAGTGTGTCTTTTCAACTACTTGCCCTCTATGCCATCTTGACCTTCTCATTGTGGCCAAAGATGGGAAATATCTAATCTGACTCCTAGACCTTCCCACCTGACTACTGTGGCTCTCTCTTTGGGAGGCAGTAGAGGTAAGAACCTGGAGAATGCATGGCTGCCATTGCATCCTGGGTTCTGGTGGGACTGAGTCTCAGTAGCTGCATCTGGCAGGCAGACTGTGTAGCAGTCCCAGCCGGGAGAGGGGTTCTCTCAGAGACAGTGTAACAGGACAGCTTCTCTCTCCACTGAGCTCTGCACTTGCCCCTCCATGAACTGGGTGGGGATGGTTCCCTTTGAGGGCAGGCTCTCCCAAAACAGGCCTGGTGACAAAGTGCTCTTTGGGAAACACCTAAGGAAAGGAGGCTGCTCTAGTCTGGATATGGACTGAAGGTGTCCTCATGTTGAAATTTGAACCTCATTTTGAGGTAGGATTAAAAGAGCAGCCTTTAGAGGTGGGTCTTTGGAGGTGAGGATTAGATTAAATCATCGTGTTGGAGTTGCAGTGACGGAATGCTGCTGTTTCACAAGCAGAGGGAGAGAACCTGAATGGAAACTCACATGCTCCTCTCCTTGCTGTGATGCCCTGCATTGCCTGGGGTCTTTCGCAGTCAAATGTAGACCCCTTGATATTTCATCTCTGGAATCATGTGCCAAAATAAACTTCTTTATAAGCAGCATGCCTCAGGTGTTTCATTAGAGTAATAAAAATTGACCAATGCAGAGGCAAACGAGGTCAGAAAGAGGCAGCAGGCTCTTTCTGAGCTGGGATATGGTCTCAGGTCAATCAAGCCTTGGCCTCATGTGAGGGTTAGATTACAAGACATATGCAGAGTAGTCCCCCCTTGGAGCAAGTGGCCCAGATTTTTCTGTCCCCAAATTAGTCCCCTCATCCTGAGAAGGCTAACTTCCCAGACATCTCTACTAGTCAGAGTTAAGGTTGGTACAAGAGCAGCCAACGCAAGTCTGGATGAGGTGTCTACTCCAGACCTACAACGGCCAGGGTGTGGAAAGTCCATCGTCATTCACTGGGGGTGTGGAGTGTTTGGGCATAAAACATATGGTATGATTTGTCTTCTCAGTGATGGCCATTCAGTAGGGAGAGAATGGGAGATTTGAGTGCTCACAGCTGATGTCTTCAGATCCTGTGTGTTCTGGCACCAAGCAGGAAGAAGACAGTACCACCAGAGAGAGCACCTAACAGCCAATGAGCCTGGAGTCCAAAGCTGCTCGAAGATGGGACAGGTTGTTTAAGATGGAACATCTTCTGGTCGCGATACATTTCCAACAGCAAATGCAACTGTGCAAGAAATCTTTATGACTCATTAACTTTGCCATACTCAAATTCTCAATTCTTGTCCACATATAATATAAATATACCCTTAAAATGATTTATTTATTAGTATTAGGCCTTCCAAATGACTTCCCTGAACTGATTTCCAAGAGAAACTTTGCAGTCTCTTTCTCAGAGCAAATGATTCTGACAAAAGACTTTTCCAGCATGGCTTAAATGGTATGGAGCAAAGAAAGAAGGCAAGGAGGTATCATTAGGTCCTTGTGATTATTCTATGTCTCGACTGGATACAGTATATTCCCTTCTCAAAGGCTGACTTTATTTTTTGTGTTGCCATATGTATTTTCCAATATTCTGGATGCAGTGGCTCTGCTGTTACTGTGTGGAATATCAGCTGAGGAAATTACACTCATTGAATATCCCTTCTCCTATTTCTCAGGGAGCAGTGTTCTGTTGACTGCACATTGTATTTGTAGTAGCTATTATCATCTGGTTGTTTCAACTGAGAAGTTCTTTTCTAACTAGAAAGCACAACGGGGAAGAAATGAGGCTATCTGATCAGAACAGAGAACTCCATGTAGCTTTCATTTCATTTCAATGTTTTTACTTTTGTGTGCCTTTCATAAATAAATCACAGATTTATTCTTCACAACAGATGTATGTTGGAGCCCTAATTCATACATTTGTTAGCTGTGTTACCTTACTGGAAAACTTAGCTGATGTTGTGAGTCTAGTCACGATACTTATGATTTATATACAGTTGTGTAACATTTAGTTAGAGATGTGCTGTGTATGCAATGCTGGCCCCATAAGCTGACATCACACAGTGATGTTATAGTCACCTGAATGTGTGAAAAGTCACCTAGCAGTGCATTTCTCAGAATTTAACCATATTATTAGCCAGCACACAGAAGGCCATGTCACAGTTACTCAGTGCTACTCTTCCACTGAAATGATTAACTGGAATGAATGTTTTTTTCTTTAAGCAGTAAAAATTATTCAAAGAAATAAGTGCTCATGAAGAGGAATATAGCCTCTGCATATAGCCTGAAGGAGCCTTCTTAATATACCAGTGCTGGGCCAGAACTGTCCTCTAGGCCTGGAGTGTCCACCTGCTGTGATACATCGCTTTTCAATGTCCAGGAGCTTCGAGAAGATAGATACATAGTTCTCAGTGGAGGGTGTGAGAATATATTATAGGTGACTGGTAAGACAACTGTCAAACTACACTCACTAAAGAAATGAAATTTGATTCCAGTAAAGTGGAATGAATATTGACTTTAAGAAATGATAAATCTTGATATCATTTACAAAAGTACATATATTCTTATTCAAGCAGGTGAGCCAGAATTGCATTTAATGTACTCTGGAACACAGCTAGGTTCTTAGTTACTGTAGTAAATCATGGTTTATACTAGCTAAATAGCAGGCTAAAAGTTGACTTAATTAATTTTATCACCAAGGTTTCTCCACTGAGAAAAAGTGAATTGGAGAGCAGACTACTAGACTATCTCATAGTATTTGTTCCTAAGAACAGTTAAGGTATCCTCCTATATCTTTATAACTGAGCTTCATTCTCTGTTCTCAAATTGTGCAACTACAATCTATTCTGCCCATCATCAAATCAAGTCAGCAATTCACTATCTGACTTTCTCAGCTAAACAATCAAGGATCAGTTCTTGAGGTTCCTTGATTCACTTACTGAAAAAATAGTTTCTTAATGCTCATTGTACAATGAGCTCTTATCAGTGCCAGAAATATGATGATGAGTCAACAGGATAAAGTAGCTGTTTCTAAAGAACTTGTTTTCCAGTCCTTACGCCGAACAAGGAACTGCATGCCTATGTCACAGATTCCATGGCAGGGTAGATGATGTGAAAAAAGTAGAGCTTTTCCTTGTTTCTCAAGGACTGTGCTGCGAGTAGCCAGATTTCCTTCTTTCTAATCATACAGCCAGGCTCCTAGATTCCATTTGAATTTTATTCTGAAATCTGTTACCTTCTGAATTCTCTAGTGTTTTCTATGCCTCTTAAATTTTACAATATCACATGCAAATCATCCAACCCAATCCAGTAACAGGTATGCAGTCACCAGGAATTTCAAGCATCTCATTAAATATTCATAATACTTATGATCAGGGAAGTGCAGATTAAAACCAGAGTGAGATGACATCTTTCTCCAATTAGAACTGCTATAATCAAAAAGACAACAACAGTAACATGCTGGTGAGGGTACAAGGGGGGACCCCTCATATATTGTTTTTAAGAAGGTAATTTAGTACAGACATTAGGATAAACAGTATGAAGGTTCTTCAAAAAACTAGAAATAAATTATCAAATGACTCAGAAATCTTCTTACTGAGTATATATCCAGAAGAACTGAAATTACTATATTGAAAAGACATCTGTACTCTCATATTTATTGTAGCACTATTCACAGTAGGCAAGTACGGAATCAACCTAAGTGTTCAGAGACAGGTGAATGGAGACAAAAAATGAAGGAATATTATTCAGCCATCAAGAATAATGATAATCTGTCATTGCAGCAACACTGATGAACATTATGTAAAACAAAACAAACTAGATACAGAAGCTCAAATACCACACATTGTTGCTCATATGTGAGCAACAAACCAGAAAGTTGATCTGGTAGGAGTAGAGAAATAATAGTAGCTTCCAGAAAATAGGGATGGTACAGAGGAGGGGGAGATACAGAGGTGATTAATCAATATGAGAGAGCAGCTGAATAGAGGAGTAATTTATAATGTTTCCTAATACAGTTGGATAACTATGGTTGACAACAAATAATTGAATGCTGTATTTTAAAATAGCTAATGGAAAGGATTGTGAATGTTCCCAACACAAAGAAATGACAGATATATGAGGTGATTGGACCTGGCCATGCATTATTCATCCTGTACACGTATTTAAATGTCACGCTGTACCCCATAAGTATGTGTGAATTAAAAATAAAATGTGTTTTGAAGATGAAAAGAACCTCATCCAGAATTCCCTAAACTCTTGCACCTTCCATTCACATCTTCTCCTATAGGAAGTACCACTATTTTCCTTTTATGGAAGTTATGAAATGTAATAGAACAACTTCTGGAAAAATAACTGTGGGTCATACGTAATTAATCTTGTTTAGATTTTCTTAGTACAATTCTTACTCTGGCCTCTTTAAGCAAGCAATGGAATAAAGTAGAGACAACACTGAAACAGAAATATAAGACTTTACTTCCCACAGAAATAGGAATGTTCTTTGCCTTTCCTGAGGCTCTTAACAGATAAGGAGAAATGAAGAGAACCCACTCCTTAAGTAACTTGTGCATACCAGATGTTTTGTACAGAGCTTCCTGTTTTAATTCCAAAGCAAAACAGCATCCACAAGAGTCAGCTAATGAGGTGAGCAGGGGCTAGAGACAAGCTGCTCATGTGACTGGACCTGAACCTCTGTCTTCCCTCACATTTGAATCTGTATGTGCAGCTGCTAGTTGTGTGATCTTGAGCTGGATCACTTTGATCTTGCTGACCTCAGTCTCTAAGGTTGGGAAATGGTAGTGTTGGATCCAGTTCCTCGGAACACTTCCATCGAAAATTCAGGGTCAACCACTGTTGACCTCATGTAAGCCACGGGTAATATCTGCCTATTGCTCCTTAGTCTCCAGATATGAGATGCATTTAAAAAAGAAACAGTTACTGATATTCTGACCAGATTCCTATGTTGTTTTTTCTCAACTTCTGGACCCAAGAAAGTTGTTCTGTGGATGTTTTGGGTGAGCTTTTTAGAATGGCATTTGTATGCTCTTCAAGGTACCTTTCTCATCATTCTATCTCTCTAATTTTCAGAGGACTTGGCCAGCACCTTTATAGGTAGCTCTTTATTCAAATTTAGGAGACTCTACTTGACCTTTTCAACAGCACTATGAAATAAAATTTAGATATTTTATCACAAAATGCCTCTGCTCTGCACAGTAGTTTCCTTAAACGAACCAAATGGATCTGCTGATCAAAAGATTTTAAAAATCAGTGGGAAATTAGAGGGGTAGTGTCTGGCTGAGGAAAGATGACTTGACACAGTGTTCTAATAATGCAGGGTGACCGAAGTACTCTAAAAATTAATGGAAAATCCACCATCCATCATTTTTGATTTTTACAGCCAAGGAACTACATTTGTATAACTGGATTGTTCAACTGCATAGCAACATTTGGTTTCAGATGCTGAGAAGGGGAATTAGATGAAATGAGCACTGACCTTTGCTACTAATGAAAATGAGAATTGGCCTCGCTGGGCACTTCTTGCTCCACATTGTTCTTAATTGGACAATATCACAGAAATGATGAGAAACAGGACTCAATACTGATGGAAATTGCCTTAATGGATAGGAGTATTCTGATACTGTAATACCAAAGTTTTCTAATTTATAGGTAGCTAAATTGTATTTTTATACCAAGCTATATATTTTTTTTTTCTTCATTTCATTATCACTCTTTTTTTTTTTTTTTTTTTAATTATCTTTATTGGTACATTAAATATAGACATCATGATTGCACTCCATAATATATTTTTGTAAACTTATTTCTAGAGGAGACATACCCAATAAATGTCTGAAATGTCTAAAATTGATCTATAACATTTCTCTGTCCTAGGGATTCAATGACATGAAATTCAGGTCATCTAACCAAGCACATGAAAACATAATTGGTTGGGGTCTAAAAGCATCAGGCAGAAAACCAGGTAAATTTGAAAATTATAAGCATCACACAGAAACCACACATCGGGCTGTCAAAAACTCTTCAATAATTATCCTGAATCTACCAAATACACTAACAATACAGGAAGCAGAGCACCCTGGAAATAAACCTACACAGGTCAGACAAGAACACCAAGTAAGCTGTTCTGGCATGAAAGAAACTACTGAAGAATTTCTGAGTTAAATCCAGTCAAAAATTGAATGACAGTCTTGGAAGAAATGGGCCGAGAAGCAAAATGTCTAATGCTCTGTATCAAATCTGTTGTTCAATGTCCTACTGATACTTTTCTCCGAGACTCAAAGTTCCTGCTCTGTACCCATGCATGTCACATAGTACACTGACCAGAGAAAGGCAGAAGGAAAGAAGAAGAGGGAGACAGAGAGGGAGAGAGAGACAGAGACAGACACAGAGACACAGAGAGACAGAGGGGGATAGAGAAGCAGAGAAGCAGAGACAGAGAGACAGGCAGGCAGGCAGACAGAGAGACAAGAAAATGATCATGATAGCAAAATAATTCTTGACTTGGCCCTCTTTTCTAGCTCATTTCATCTCTTTGAGCCTCTAGGAGCATTCTCTTCCACTCTTGAAAAACCTCTCTGCCATGGCCTCATTGCTTTCAGAGCCTTCTAAGAAAGGCAAACGTTGATGTGTATCACTCTCACCTTTAACAGAAATTCATTCACTGGCATAGGATGCATGAGATCCAGGCCCCTCTCCATTCCTAACACACTTTTCTTTGTACAGGACATTTTATCCCATGGGATAGTTTTCTATTGACCATTAGAGTGAAGTGGAAAGGGCAAGATCTGAAGAAATGGCTGTTTTTCTTGCAGTTGCAGGCACAAGGAAAAAAGTGCCATGCAAATTGAAGTATGTCAGATACTGTTTCGAATGCAACTGGCATGGTAAGGAGTAGGGAAAGTTGAGCCTGGGGGAGAGATTAATGATAAAGAAGCCATAGTTAGGTAATGTAGACTGACATAGTTTTAAATATTAACTGCAGTACTTTCTGGGATACAGTAATACTATGTAGACCCCCCGATTTTCCTATATTTTGGGATGCTCTAGTAATAAATATTTTAGTCTGTCCCAAGGGGTAGTCTACTTCTCACTTAGTACTAACTTCAAACACTAACCATAACCTCTCTCCACATATCCTCTTTCTGTATCTATGACTCTACCATGCTCTCCTGCTACCCCAGGGGCACCACCACTGATACTGCCTCCACATCGTGGTGATTCCTAAGTAGCCAAACCAGAGCCTTGAAGCCCAGAACTTCTGCTGCATAAACTACCTGGTGACGGGATGCCCAGCCCAGAACTGTTTTACAGAGTGCACTTGTTTTACAACTCAGGTGCTCTGGGGATACTGGAGTGGACTTGAGGATACAATAAATGAATAAGAAAAATTTTCTCAGAATAGGGGCCTCAGAAAGGTAGCTACAGAAGGGGGATGGCAATAATCAACCTTATTCTTCAAAATATTTGTTGTTCTCTTTGGAGAAGCATACTTTCATGTCCCTCTGATTAGTAATTCAGCTTAGACTGTCTGCTGAAGTGAGTGGAAATGTTGGGTAATACTTCTGGGGGAAGATCTTAGAGAAAAATATGGCAATCCATGTTCTCTCCAAAACTTCATGTGCTAACATTACCAGAAATGACCCAGAACAAGAACCTTTGGGTCACAGAGCAAAGACAACAGGTAGTAGAGCCATGTAGGAGAAAAGGGGAGAGGGAGAGGGAGAAGGAGAGAATAAACTTCGGTTGTAACAACCACTAATTATTATACTGTTACAAGATAGCAATGGGGTCTTGGCTATTCAGGTTATGCACATGTGCATGCAGACCTACACACATGCGTGCACACACACACACACACACACACACACACACACACATACATACACAGTTGCACTCCAGGTGAAATAATCCACAAAATACAAGTGAAGAATAACAACGATGACAAATTCTGGAAATCCAATTGACCAACAGAAGAAAAACTAGACATTATATTTCATCTGGCTATATGATAGTACTATTGAGTGTCATCACTTTCGTTAACTACCTCCCATTGGAGACTAATTTGTATGCAGCACAATAACAATTATGCATAGCATTAAAATATGCACCTGATTAACTCTGCTATAGGCTTTGTTTGATTGCAACAATAACCTCTATACCTGTATATTCAATCTTCATAATTTGTTTTTCATGTAGCAATTTAAAATAATCTGTGAAAACATTCTCATTAGAAGGTCAAATTAGGAAGATGCTATTGAGAGAGGATATAAAACAACAGGAGGACGCTTCCTCTGGGTTCAGTCATTGGCTTCTTTTCATTCTATACTCTTCTACTGAGTCTTATCTATATGAATGGCTTTGACTGGAAATCTATTACTATTATTATCTCCTGAAGTTGTATCTTAGCCTATATAACTTCAATGAACTCTCCACCTATATGTCCAACTTCCTATTCACATTTTTTTTTTACTTGGATATCTCCAAAGCACTTATCTTGGGCCATTTAATGTTGTCATAACAGAATACTTGAGACTAGATAACTTTTATATGAAGGAAAGAGCTTTGACTCACAGTTGAGGGGCCTTGGATCTGCTCGGCACCTGATGAAGGCTTCATGGTGGAAGAGCAGGCAGATGTGTGCATAAGAGAGAAAATGGGGCTGGAGCCTCAAGGTAACGAAGACATGCCTGTAAGAAAGGCAGAAATACATTAACGGAGGCTTTGCTCGGGTCTCAACACTTCCCCCGAAGCTCCGCCTCCCACTACTGCCATGTTAGGGAATTAAGTTTCAGGCACATGAATTTTAAGAAACACACTCAGATAATGGCAGCATTCTAACCCCAACATGCTCAAGATGTGCTCATGGCCTTCCCCATAAATTGCTTCTCTTTTCATCCTCAATCATTTTTCTTGCTACCTGGATTTTAACTATTGTTGATCTGAGCCATTTTCTACTATTAATATTAGATTGACTTTTAACATTTATCCTTTTATATACATCTATGTTTTTACCTTAGTACAGATTATCATCATCTCCAGTCTGAAAGAGCCTAGGAGGTCTTTTTACATTTATTGTTTATCTCCTCCTCCAATTCATTGTCCACACTGGAGCCTCACTGATTTGTATTAAAGTACATGTTTGATTATTTCCCTTCGTTATTTATGCTCCATAAATTATTTCCCATGGTCCTGATGATAGTGATCAAATGTCCAACAAGACATCAACACACCCAAATAGGACACCTTGGTCCCCTCCTCTTTTCTCACTTTCTAACACATATCGCCCTAGTTAGGTGGATTAATTATTGCTTAGCTCCATCTTCTCTGCATAGGCAAGTGGCATCAAAACTACCACACAGGGGAATGTCACAGACTGGCTCAGAGCTGGGCATTACACCTAAGGTGTGAGTCAGTGACGACCCTACTTTGGCATTAAATATGAATCCACGGAGGAGGAAACCGCTCATCTTCTGAGTCGACAGCTCCTAGGTCTGCTTCTAGGGCTGTTCTATTCTACGATGTGGGGAAAGGTGGTATGAGCACGGAGCTAATACAGAGGAATGATGACTCAAGAGAGGAAAAGATATGGATCACTGGCAACATTTGTTTGAGCTGTGCCAAAAGTCAGTGCTGCTGGTGGACTTGTCATTTATACAAGTCAGACACTCCGCTGTGACTTAGGCTAATGTATGTTGAATGAATACCACAACTAAAAGTTTCCCACTTAGTTTTTGATCAGCTTTATGTGCTGTTCTCTAGCTCATACCAAGTTTCCTTCTTGAGAGGTAGACTTGACACATTACTTCTTTGGGCAACCACTTCCTCACCCTTGAAACGGAGCAAGACACTTTTGATGTTCACCAATACCATATGCCGCTTGAAACTGTGTATTTACTTATATTTTTATGTGTATGACCATATGACTTCTCTCTGATGAGATCTGCCCAGAGTGGTGCAGCCATAGGCCTGTGACTCCTTTTTGTTTTTCCCACAGGACCCAACTCCTTAAAGGTAGCACTGGTATTCACTCTGCCACACACTTGATGCCTTGCACAAGGTTTGGTCATAAATATTTGTTGGACCTATGAACATAAAATAACTTCATTCCAAGTGCTGTGCTAAGTGCCTTACCTACATTATCACATTTAAATCTCAAAGTGATTGGAGGGCAAGTGTCCTGTGATTTATTTACAAATGTGGAAGATAAGGCATGAATGTCAAGAAATGCTGTCAAATACGAAGGGGTGTGTGTGTGTGTGTGTGTGTGTGTGTGTGTGTGTGTGTGTGTGTGTGTGATTAAAATGAGATCTTGTTCCAAATGTGGAGTTTCTTTTCTCATACCACCTTCTGAAACCTCCTATTGGATTATTTGTACTCTTTCCTGATTCAAAATGCTTATTTTTCTTCCTTTTCTACTGAACTTTATTCCCTTCTCTCATATACTCAGCCTCTGGATCATTAAGTTTAGTACATTGCAGAAATATTTCAGCTTTACCCAGAGCACTTGAAAGACACCGTTCTTTACATCTCCAGAAGACTTTCAAGATCCAGAAGAAAAACCATCTTTGTGAGCAATGAATCTGGTTTAGGAGCAGAGATTCTCCACCTTTTTCTTTACTGATCATTGACTTTCCTGTCTCTTTCTGAAACGGTCCATGAATAGAGAAGAGTAGAAAGGAGAGAACAGAGAGACTGGGAGAACTGGAGGAGGCCAGATACCTCTACTGTCATTGAACAGGGAGTCCTGAAGTCTCAGGTGCTGCAGAGTCATCCTCTATTCATTGCTCCTTCAGATCTCAGTGCTTCGGGAATCTGTTCTCAGGCACTTTCTACTGACATGATAAAAATATGCACTAACTGGCGGTTCAAACTTAGTAAAGTGATTCTAAGCATTTCAGTGATAATTTTCTTGGAACAGAGAACTCAGAACTGTAACAATTCATGTTTGAATTAAATTCTCAGGCTCAAAAGAGGTTACAGACAAGGAAGAAATTGGGGGACTTGCGGATATGCCAAAGAAACATAAAGAAGGGACCATTCAAGTAAACCAGATTTCAAATTCTTTGGGCAGATTGCTGACAAGATAAGGAGTTCCACCAGAGGGTAAATCAATGCACTGTTTCATCCACTGAGACAATTTTAATTGCAAATAAAGGGCTCGTGTGCATCATAACATCCTTGATGCAGGTACTGTTTTATTCATTCTAAATAGGCAATAAAATTCCCTGACCAGCACTGGTTCCCAGTTGCATCTTGAGCAAAGCCATCAACTTGAAAACCACTGTATGGGCTGGGGATTTAGCTCAGTGGTTCAAGTGCCTGCCTTGCAAGCTCAAGGTCCTGAGTTTGATCCCCAGGTAACCACATATAACAATGCAAGGCATGGAGAATCATGCCCACAAGCAATCAGTACCACATACCACATTGGTGGGTGTGGTGGCTCATGCCTGAAATCCCAGCACTTAGGAGACAGAGACAGGAGGATTCCTGTGAGTTCCAGTCTCACCTGGGCTACATAGCAAGCTCAGGGCCAACCTAAACTACAAAACGAGACCCTGTCTCAAAAAAAAAAAAAAAAAAAAAGAAAACCAGTGTGTGATGTTGACTTTATACTGTATTAGAAGTACCTGGGTGTCTCCAAGTCTGCCAGTGCCTGACTCACCTCAGATATTCTGATTTAATGCATTTTGGGCTATGTCTAACATACATTAACAATTTTCAGGTGATTCTAATATGCAGTCAAGATCAAGAAACAGTGGCCTCACTTGTAAAAGAGCAGAAGATATGAATTCCATGATGCTGAGCTTTGAGACAGAATTTGGAGCTCAATACAGCTGACACTGGGTGGAGATGTCTTTTAAAAGCTACTTATTGTTTAGACCTTTTATTAGCCATTTAAGAAAGAAACAACTGAATTGTGTCACTAGGAGATTAGTGACATGTGTCAGGGGAAAGAACATCTACAGGTTATTTGCAACCTTAGGCTTCAAGAAATTTGGATTCAATAAGAGACTCGGTGGGTGTGATGCTACTTCAACATATAGGCACAATGACAGAAGAGGCAGGAGAAGGACAAAAATTATCACAACGGCCTCAATTATTTTCTCTTTTTCCTTCCTTCTCCTCCATAGTTATCTAGATAATATGGCACTATCACTGACATCTATAAGAGGGGAAAGTGAGGATTTGGGAGACAAAGTATATAAATATGATACTAGGTAGAACAAACAGAATCTTTCATCCATTTAAAATACTGTACTTAAGTTTAGAGATGAATCTGAAACATCTAGTTCTGAATTACCATCAGACCATCCATCACTCTGGCCACACAAGCCCACAACACAGGCCATTGTCATCCACTAACTGAGGATGGAACTGGAAGACTTAGAAGTACTTGTCATACGTCCATCTGTAACGGACGTCTTGGAGTCTGTGCTTAATGTTTTTAGTTCCTTTGATTCTGCATTCCAGAAAACTTTGTTTTTGAGGCCAAGCTAATCTGCTTGGATGCCACCGCTAGACTTCCCAAAGGTAAGTGATACCCCACTGTTCTCACTGGGATGCACATCTACAGGTGTAGTGTGAGTATTCTATATACATTAACATATTCAAATAGGAAACATAGAATAAAAGGAAATGTGTACACTCAGACACTGGTCTTTTAACTCACTAGTAGGACTTTGGATAAATCCTTTGAATTTATGGAAGCTTGGTTTCCCTATACAGCACAGTGATGATTATCTGTATCTCTAGGATTATTGTAAAGACTAAATGGGAACTTAATTCTGCCTTGAGCAAGCCGACTTTGGTAGAATGACAGTACAAAGGCAATTTTATATATATATATATATATATATATATATATATATTTTAAAATTGCTTTTTAAATGTAGTCTTAAATTTCTCTTTCCTATTTCTTCAAATTAATTCAAGGAAACTTTATAGCTATTCATACCATTTCTTGACAGAACAAGCTTCATCTTAACTCCAGCTTTATATCAAAACTTTAATTTCTCATGCAGGTTGTCTTGGCTGTAGATCAGAACTGGCTTGTTTTACAATCTGTCCTGCCCCTCCACCATTGCTCTGCTGCTTCTAAACTGTTCAGGGCTGTGATGAGGAAAAGAAGGAATAGGGAAATTACTCACTACATAATTAGTAATCTGGGTTTTCTGTGTGACAGATGCTGAAGTGCTGGTGTTTTTGTCTTATAGAGTATATTGATCTTTTCAGAGGACCAAATAACTTACAACAAAATAAGAAAATTACTGGCATGCACAACATATACAAACCACTGAATGCCTCCTGCCTGATTTAAACAAAATCTGCAATGACAGGTTTCTACAGACCCTGAGAAGACATTTCCCCTTCCTGTTCAGAAAAAGTATTTGTGAAACAGTTCAGACATGCAAATGTACACTTGCTTTCTTGCTTGGTCCCTTCACCATAACATATATACTGATTTCCATGTCCCTCTCTTTTTAAAGATTGTAGTAAAATACACATGATAGTTCACTCTCTGAACCAATTTTATGGGTACAATTCAGTAGCTGTAAGTAAATTCACATTATTGTGTAACATTACCATCATTCATTTCTAGAAATTTCTCATCTTCCAAAACTGAAATCCTGTACTCATTAAAAATTAATTTTTTCCTATTCCTACCCTCTGGCAATCACATTATATTTTCTGTTTTTATGCATCTGACTACTATCTGATATAAATTGAATCATATTGTATTTGTCTTTCTGTGTCTAGTTTATTTTACTTAACATAATGTGCCAAGCGTCATCTATGTTATAGAACGTTTCAGAATTTGCTTTTGCTATAAGTCAGAATAATCTCAGTGTACATCTATATCACATTTTGTTTACTCATTTATCCACTAAGAGATATGCAGTTTTCTTCTACTTTTTGACTACTGTAAATACTACTACTAGAAATATATATTATTTGTACATATTTTTCTTATTCACCAGTGGAGATTTGGGTTTTCACCTTCTTGTTTCCTAAATGCCACTTTAGATGACAGTGCATGCCATAGGTACCCTCAACTACAGGAGACATTGGCAATAGAAGATGCTTCTTACTCTGGTCCATTTCTCTCTCCTTTTTTCTAGGTAGTAGAAAAGCCTTAGGAGGTGAGTGGTTTGACTGCTACTCTTGGGAAACATTTGCCTTCAGGAAAAGTAACTGGTCAACCATGCTCTTCTCAGTAAACACGCCCTTACCCCACACGTCAGCTCAGTCAGCACTTGATCTAACTTGGGTTTGTCACAACTGAGATACACAAATAAGGGGCTGTGAGAGCCGATTACTGACCAGTAGGATGGGCCACTTGCACCCACTGTAACTTTGCCTGGGGCATGGTGACCCTGCAGGGGCTATTCCTTAGCTTGTGTTGGTCCCTGCTAGTAAATCTCGAGTTTGCCTACCTGCAATCCTGCCTGCTTATTCTTTCTTTTCTTTCTTTTTCTCTCCATCTGTCTCTTTCTTTCTCTCTGTCAATCTCTTTCTTGCCTTTATCCCTCCTTCCCTCCATTCCTTCTTTCCTTATCCTTTCCTTATCTTATTTCTTTCTTTTATAAAATTCTAGTCCAAGCAGGTTTTCCCACTTGGAACCAAATCACAAGAAGCAATGTTCCCCCTGTTCCCTTTCTCTCTCCTCTCCAGCACATTTTGTTCTCAGATTTGGCCACTAAAGCAACACCAATCTTGTGCAGGACCATTTAGCCAGCCTCCCTCCAGGCTCCAGCCAGACTTCTGACATTCAGCCAACAGCTGTGCTCCACACCGGCTTTCTTCTCAGCCCTCATTTCCGGTGACACTCAGGCCTCCAAAGCCAGCAGACATAGTCCATCAACTCAGGCATTTATAGTGAAAGATAGTCATGGATCTCAGAGGGCAGAACCTAAACTATGGAGCAAAAGTCAAGAGACTTACTGCATGGTCAGCTTTCAAAAACTGTCATTTCCCTTCCACTTTCCCAGCAAGTTATTCCTCTGAAACATATTATACTGTGGCTAGAAAACCAGAACATACACAAAATGATTCATGCTTTAGTGACCGGACACATTTGACTCTAAAAGGTTGGAGGCATTTCATACTTCAACTACTTCTTCTTTTTTTTTTTTAATTATCTTTATTGGTACATTAAATATACACATCATGATTGCACTCCATAATGGGGATTTGTACCAGTATAAGACACAACTTAATTCTCATTTTTTCCCATAGCCCCACCCACCCTACCACCCCCCCATATATATAAAATTTGTTTCCTTACTTTTTTGTTACAATCTCAACATTGTCAACTACTTCTTTATTTCAGCTTCTGTTTCATCTTCCTCCTCATCAATAGTTTAGAAGTTTGAGGCTTTTTTTTTTTTTCTGATCCTTAATTTTTTCAGACCTTGAGAAGGATGAATCAAAGCAAAGACTTCCAGACTTGGCAGTCTGGAAACTTCCCTGGTGGGTGTCTGGGCTCAAGTTCTCACTCAGCCTTTTCTGTGCATTATGTGTTGAGTCCCACCGCCAGCTTTTCTTCACTTTCCTATTAAGCTGCAGTAAACAGTCTCACATAGAATCATGCATTTCTACTTGTCCGTGACATTCATCTTTACTGGGTGAACTGTACCTAACAAGGCCAAAGGGCTAAAGATCCACTTGTCAAGAGCAATAATAATATTGCCATTTTTTTTTTTTTGAGACAGAGTCTCGCTTTGTAGTTCAGGATGGCCCTGAGCTCAGCCTCAAACTCACATCACAGCAATCCTCCTGCCTCTGCCTCCCGAGTGGTGCTGGGATTACAGGCGTGAGCCACCACGCCCAGCATTGTGGGATGTGGTACTGATTGCTGCTGGACATGAGTCTCCAAGCCCAGTATTGTTATGTGGTTACCTGGGATCGAACCCAGGCCCTTGCACTTGCAAGACAGGCGCCAGAACCACTGAACTATATCCGCAGCCCCAATATTGCCATTTTTTTCAATAGCTCTTTGTGAAAGATATTTTACCCAAAGAGTGACCTTCTCATACTATTCATAGTTGAGGAAACTGAGGCTCACAGAAGAGCTACCTAAGAGTTTGGCCTAAAATCACTGAGCCAGAAACCAATAAGGCAAGATTTCAAATGCACAGCTTTATCTTTAAAAAAAAAAAAAAAAAGGTATAACATTAAGTGTGACTGTCAAGGACTGGCCTTTTTGAAAAATACTTTAGAACCTCCACTACAAAGCTCAAAGAAGCTAATGATCACTCTTCATTACACAGGTGCATTCTGGGACCTTCCTTGCCTCCCACCATGTACTCAGAAAAACTGCCTTGGAACCACGTGTACAGACACTATTCATGGGGACTGACAAACCTCACAGCCGGGTCCAGTGCACGCCATGCTATCCTCCTGTCCCCGCAGTCTCTGTTGCTGTTTTTAAGAGCAATTCCTTCAGTTTATTCAAATGGAAATTTAGACACTTCCCTGCCTTGAAATAATTGATCACAGAAAAGAATTAAATTGGATGAGTGACTTTGAGCTCTCACAATAGCAAGGTTAGAAAAAATTCCCATTCTGTTTGGAAACACACTTGAGTATCTGTCTAAATTAAAAATGACTTGCTTTCATGCCATCTGCGAGTCACGTGAACTGCCTAGAGAGGAAAATGTGATTCATCACATAGGATCGTGGGGCTTGCTAAGCCCTATCAGGCTTTCCAGAGGGTCTCAATGCTCTCTAATCTGCATCCTGTGGCTGTATTTTCTATTTGCTTCTCCTAACCTTTTGGGTGATGAATATTTCCTCCTCAAGACTCCATTTGTGAAACTCCATCTGTGAAACTGCACTGTCTTGGGGTCTTTTTCATAATGGCTTCTTTCTTCTGCATTTCTTGAAGGACGACACTCTCCTTCTCCAAGGCTCTGTCCCAGGCTCTGGGAGCTTCCTTGGACCTGGCAGATGGCTGGCATGAGAGCACCTGCCTGTGAATACCCGACGCCCCACTCCCGAAGTCCTCCACGTCTGACCCTCTCATACTCAGGGATTCTTGTGAGCATCTTCTCTCTATCTAGCTGGATATTTATTCTTCTTCTGGTTATTCTCATCTTAGGGTTGATTTGGTCAGCACTGGGTTTTGGTACCTCTTCATAGACTAAGTAAGTAATGCTCTCTCCCTCTAAGGCCCTGGACTTCAACTCAGAGCCGGCAAAATGACTTCTCCCACTGTGTGCCTGTCTTTAGCTCTAGGTCATGGTCTCCCTCTGATACCCAGCAGATTTTCTTTAAGTAAATACTTTTGATTAATTATAATCATGCATAGTTATGGGCTCACAGTGATGTCATACAGTGTGAAACAGTTGAATGAAGCTAACATTTCCACCTCATAAAATACTTACCACCTATCTCTCCTATCCACTGCACCTTTGACCAGTATCTCCCTACGTCCCTCATTCTAGCCTCTGGTAACCACTGTTCTATTCTCAGTGTCAATTAATATATTTGTTTTAGATTCCACACAAAGGAGAAAACACGTAGTTTTGTCTTTCGGCCTAGAATGCTTCCTTGTCAATAAATTCTCCACAAATAGTTCAATTTAATTTGACAGATACTTAGCAAATTGAATTGATGTTAGTATTCACTGAATTAAGATAACACTAGGTAAAGGACAGAGAAGATTCTAGAAAGAAGGAGAAAAAAGAGGGAAATTTAATTTACTATATTGACTGCCACTTAAACATCTGTAGTAGTTTATTTGCTCATTTTCTGTGGAGAAGTTTTTGTATCTATATGAGGATTAAGGAAAATAATGTGTTGTGACCTTTTAAAATGGTGTTAGCTCTTCCTCATTTAGAAATTTTGCCATTAAGCTTTAAAATATGTATTATTACAATACTAAATCACCTTTAAAGAGTCTCACAATAACAGTACTCCTTTTATTTATTTTCTTTTGTCGGGGTCCTCTGGATAGGTAAGGGATTGACATTTTAATGCCACACAATCTAGCAATTAGTCTAGTAATTTTTCTTGTCATTATTCTTTTGAGTAAATGATAGTTTCCCATCTTTTTCTACAATGTCAGCAAAATTGGCTAGGTAATTGACTTGCTTCCTGTTTTTACACAGCCTCATCCAGAACTGGACCAATACATACACCTAGATGGGTTGACTAGAATGTGTACTTAAACAGGCTGATAATTTGACCTCTTCAAACTATACTCACTAAATACTTAACAGAAGTGAGTATAAACTGATTATTTATTAATGTGTATTTTGTCATAAAATAATCATTTACTAAATCATTTCTGCTAGTAAAATTGAGTTAATGTTGTGAAAACAATTTTTTTCTGAGACAGGGTCTCACTCTGTAGTTCAGGCTGGCCCCGAACTCAGCCTCAAACTCACATCACAGTCATCCTCCTGCCTCTGCCTCCTGAGTGCTGGGATTACAGGGGTGAGCCACCATGCCCGGCACTGTGGTATGTGGTACTGATTGCTGCTTGGCGTGAGTCTCCACGCTCAGTATTGTATGTGGTTGCCAGGGAATAGAACCCGGGTCCTTGCACTTGCAAGACAGGTGCTGGAACCACTAAGCTAATTCCCCGGCCCACTACAAAATATTTTCTATACTCTTCTTCTCTTTTCGGTTCTCCTTGGTGATTTGCTGATGCAGAAGTGCCTTCCTTGGAGACATATTGAGAGATCTGAAATGTATGTAAGAATAAATCCTTTGTTTTTTGGTAAATAGCTGTATGTAGCATGGTCCCCTTCTCCAATTTTGCTGACGTTGAGGGTTGACCTCAGGTAACTATCAGTCTCATTTGCAGTTGTAGCTCCTCTCTGAAACTTGAAAAATATTCTCAGCAGATATCCATTCTCTAGTGAGGAATATAATATTTTAAACTTTGAGAACACTGCCTAGATTAGTGGCAGCAGAACCAATTTACATTTCCTTGCTTATGTGGGATGTGATGTGTGGAAGCCTGAATTAACTGGCCTCTTATTTCCAGTCTGTTTCAATGATGTTTTAATGTGTGTCCTGGAGCAGCAACCTGCTGGCCTGCCCTGACGTCTTGCTGTAACTTAGGGATCACTTTTGCATTAATATCTACTTTGGCTTGGCGTTCTTTTCCTTTTACCTCATACTTGGCCTTTTCCTCTCTATAATCCACACTCCTTTAACCTTTTTGATATTTTACCGATTCTGTCATAAGGCCCGTAGAAGTACTCTTATACAGTAAATATTTTTAATAATCTTTGCCTAGGCCCTGATTTAAAGTTGTTTCCCACAGCTACTTAGGAGACCCTCTTTGTGGTCAGGATGAATTAAATCAGGTGAAAGGATCCTGGCTCTCTAACTCCGCAGTAGCGATACAGAGTTTGGCAGAACCAGTATGATTCACTCTTGATGGGCCTTGGCATTGAGTCTATTTGACTCTGTTAGAGTCTATTTGCCAGTTAGATTATGGTAGACACACAAGACTAGGCAGGGTCAGGATTGGTACATCCAAGTAGGGTCAAGTGCAAGCAGATGAGGCCAGTAAAAGAGGGTAGAAAAAGAACCAGAGAGAAGAGGGGGAGACGCTATGTGATTTCTGAGAACATGGTAATGTCTGATTTTTGAATTTCACTTCATCCTTGGTTAGCCCAGAAACTCTGCCTTTATGTGGTCTTGAGAAGTATTACCCTTAACATAGCTCTTCCTTTTACTTACATCACATTGAGGAGATTTCTGGTTGTTTTTTTTTTTTTCAACAAAATAGCTTTTCACCCAAGTCCTGTTTTCCTTCTGCCACCTTGACCTGGGGGTTCAGCCTTCCTGCTCCTGATCACCTGTTCTGCCAGAGGCAGCATCTTTGCTTCCTAGAAGAGCACTGGTAATGAACAGTCCCAAGCTTACTTCCTAAATTGAAGACTGAGTTCTCATCAAACAACTCCCAATTGTCAGGTGCTTAATCCAGGGCAAATATACTTCTTACTCTCTTAAAACTGACAGGGGTGGGAAGCTCTCCTCTATCCAGTAACTACAGTCTTTGGAATAAGAGATTTTTATGGTTGCCGATCAAGAAAGGAAATGAAGGCAGAATGGCTCAGCTGCACTGCGTTGAGATGACACGTCACGGTCACTTCTGCACACTGCTCAGGGCCGGCCCTCAGCACATGGTTCCACCTTAACTAATAGAAGTCTGAGAGATAGAATTATGCAGAGGAACACTGCACATGGGCAATTATAAGCCACTGATGTTGCACTCATCCTTGCCTCCGAGATTCAATGACTTAATTGGAGTTTTGAACAATTACCTACGGACCACTGGCTTGGAGGGAAAGCCTGTGTTCTGGGTTCCTTCAAAGAACTCTAGGCAGTGAAGTTGTTCCAGGGGTCACAGGTAGAATCCAGTGAGTCCAGCAGTAAGATCAGACTTTTAAGGAACAGTCATAGTTATTCTATGAAATGTCTAGATGGGTAGATTCCCCAGATCACCTTGGAATTGCCAATCTCCTCCTCACATTTGTTAAAAGAGAAAATTAATGACAAACATAGTTTTGTAGACCTTAACTGGCTTTTATTTGCAATTCTACACAAGTAGCAGTCTCAACCAAAGATGACTCAGGATGCTCTGCTCCACTGCATAGGCAGGTTATACTTATAGCCAGAGAAATGCAAATGACATACAGAATGTGGAAGCGAGGTGCAGAGGTAGATTCTCTGCCTAAAGCTGGACATCTGCCTTTTTTGAAACTGGTTTGCTTAGTTAGCTGGCTGTGAGCGGCTGATGCTAAGCTTCTGTATCTCGCTAAGACTAAGCTACTTGTTACAAGTGGAGGTTACAGTCTGTTTTTACATCAAGTTAGGTTACAGTTCACTTTGAATGGAGAAAGTTAGGCCAAAGTCAAACTGTGTATGTAAGCAGCTTTAAACCAAGCATAATTCCATTTAATATACTTTAAAAATCTTGCAGAGGTTTGTATAGTAAAGGACTGACTATGAAGCCATAGGTCTTTTGAAGAGATTGAGGAGGAGTTACACTTGGAAATGGCTGCTGATCAGAAGAGCTAGCGAATGGTTATGGATGTGGGTTCTTGTTCCTGGATTAAAATCTTAGCTCTGCTGTTTGCTAACTATATTACTTTAGAAATAAGTTATTTATCCTCTAGCATCTCAGTTTTCTCCTTTACAAAATAAGAAAAAAATTTTTTTCTTAGATTTGTTCTATTAAATGGATATATACACAAAATGTTTTGAGTAATGCCTGACACGGGACACTTTATACATCATTATTATTCTTGTTATATTTAAAGCAGGTATATTGAGTGACTGATTTTCACACGCAGGGAAATTCCACAAACATTTCACTCAAATCCACTTTACGAGTATGCAAGGTCGGCATCTCACAACTCTTTTTTGAGTTGATTAACTGAAAATATCATCCATTTACTTTCACAGCTGCCTTCAAAATCCAGGCTACGGTGTCACAGGATTCCTTTCATCAACACACTGTGCTGTACATTCCCTTCCTCCTGTTACTATGGGACAAGGAATTTTGCTCCTGCCAAAGACCCACTTCTCTTTGCTTGTCCTAGATCCATCCCCTCTCATTTTCCAAGGACTTTTTTTCTCCAACCTTCTCTTCTCCTAGAGGACCAATTTTCCTGAACAATTCTTCCTAGCTACTTTCCTACTAGCAAGAAAATATTTTTGCTATTTCCTGTCTTAAAAAAAAAACCATTTCTGTATCAAATATTTTTTTCTTGCTATTACTTCATTTCTATATCCTTTGCTATTGCAAACATTCTTATCAAATTGTCTATAGTCACTGTGTCTATTTTCTTCCCTTCTCATTTTTTCAAAGTCTAGTCCAGCTTTTGTTTCCACAACATCACAAAATTGCAAAGATCATCAAAGACCTCCACATCGATAAATCCAATGGTCAATTCTCATGTGATCCAACTGATAAATTCCCTCCTTCAGAAACTCGTTCACCACTTGGTTTCTAGAGTATTATATCCTTTGTGTTTCATTCTGAATGACTGGTCATGCCCTTCTCAGACCCTGTGGTAAGAACGGGAAACACTTGAGTCAAAAGGAACTTTCTTATTTGTTCTTCCCTGCTAGGTGACAGCATCCATGCTTATTTCTCTAAATATTCTTTTTGGTTTGATGCTTTTCAAATTGGTACTTCTACATCTTGGAAACAACCCAAATGTCCATAACTGGAGACTGGATAAAAAAGCTGTGGTTCTTCTACAGAATGGAGTATTACCCTGCCATAAAAAATGATAAAAGTTTGAATCATTTATACTTAAATGGACATACCTTGAGAACACCCGCATAAGTGAAATACATAGGTCACAGATGTGTAAATATCGTGTCTTTTCTCTGATATGAGAAAATAAAGATGTAAAGGAGTTCTAGAATGTATGTTATATATTGTGAAATAGGAAATACTCACAGCAAAATGGGGTGAAGGGGGGAAAATAATGAGATTATAACAAAAAGGAAAGGAAACAAAGTTTATGTACATAGGGGTTGGGGGTGGTAGGGTGGGTAGGGCTATGGGAAAAAATGAGAATTAAGTTGTGTCATATACTGGTACAAATTCTCATTGTTGAATGCAATCATGATGTGTATATGTAATTTACCAATAAAGATTTCAATCAAAAAAATTAGTACTTCTAGACTTGACTTTCCCACATATTCCAAATTCATCTAAAAAATTAAAAGGATTTAAATTTTGGATGTCAAGACAGCATTTTTAACCTTATGTAGCTAAGACTGTACTTGTAATTTCCATCTCTCCTCCCACTATTCCCAGTCCTGGTTCTCCTTCAGTGTTTATTTCAGGAAAATGATTTCACCATTTTACCATTCAGTCAGCTGTTCAGGCTACAATCCTTGCTGGGACAATGCTTTATGATGCTCTCATACAGACGTCAATTTCAGTTCATCAGTAAGTCTTGCCACTTGCAACTTCAAAATAATTCTGAATGTCATAACCTAAGCCACTATCACCTCTGTTTTGTGATATTTCAATTACTTTGAACTCTATCTTCTTGTTTTCACGAGAGTAAATAAGCAGCTCATGTGGACACTCCACATTCCACATTTGTTTTTCATGTAACAACCAAAGCTATTTTTTACCAGGTTTTTTTTTTTTTTTTTGAGACAGGATCTCTCTTTGTAGTTCAGGCTAGCCCTGAGCTCACTATGTAGCCCAGGTGAGTCTCACATGCACAGCGATCCTCCTGCCTCTGCCTCCCAAGTGCTGGTTACAAGTGTGAGCCACCACATCCGGCACTGTGGTATGTGGTTACCAGGGATTGAACTCGGGACTTGCCCTTGACAGACAGGTACCAGAACCACTAAGCTAAAGCCTAGGCCTTCTTTTACCAGTTCTGTGGAACCCTATGTTATCTATGTCCAACCTACTTTCCTCACCTGCATGTCAGCCACATTGGTCTGCCTGTTAATTTATTTTTTGAAACACCAAGCTTGCTGTAATTTTACAAGAGTACTTTCTGTTCCCTCATCCTGGCATATTCTTCACACAGAATTTTTTCAGTGTGGAAGTTCCATGCATTTCATTTCCATAAGTTACCAAGCAAATTCACACGACTTAGCCTTTTACTTGTTTTTGTCCCCAAATGCCATCTTCTTAGAGCTACCTTATATGATAATTTAACTGAGATATCTGTCTCCACCTCCTTTCCCTACTCTGCTTTATTTTATAACCATAGCACTTATCAAATATTTATGTATTATTTGTCTCCCCCTCACGATCATAACTACTGTCCATATGGGTAGGGAATTTGTCTGTTTTTCCCACTGCTGCATGAGTTATTTTCACAGTACCATCTCTCCCTGGGACTTTTCCTTTCTCTAATTCTTCTTCTTCTCATTGTTTATGTCTCCATTTGTTTTTCATCTCCTTTGGGAAATCTTCTCTAAGAAAAGGCTGGGCACAGTTTCTACAGACTCATTAAACATCCTTCCCCATCCTCATCCCAGCACTCACTAACTATGCTGTACAGCAGCTTTCTGCCTGTCCAGCCAGCAGCCCCGAGCCAGGTTTCTGATGCATGGCTGTGGTCAACTCTCATCCGTTCCCCCAGCGAGAGCAGACCAGAAGAGCTCCACCCTGCTGCTGGAAGGAGAGGCTGTCCTCGCCTGTCCACAGGACAGGAAGAGCTTCCCCACATCTCCCTTCCGCTGTAGCCACACAGCACCACCCTTTGCAGGCTATGCCTGACAGGGCTCAGCCTTCCAGCTCCAGAAAAGTTTGACTCTACCTGCTTTTCAGTAGCCATCATGAACGAACCTGTGAAGTGAGTGGCAAGGGACCACGTATTCAGTGAGGGAAGATCAGCCCAGCTAACAACCTTGCAGCTGCCAATATGACTTGGATAGAAGAGAAGGACACGCCAGTCATTTTCTAGTGTGTCAGTTTTTCTATTATCCTCAAGACTGAGCATGAAACATTCATTACAACACATCCTTATTGATTCAACTGAAAAATATCTATTGGCATTAATAAACCCCAAGGCACCGGGAATAACAACTGATCATGAACACGACACATATCAGAACATTTTTACGCAGCAGCTTCATGCGTCTCCTTGCCATTCATCACCAATCCAATATTGTATCATCAAGCCATAAAACCATTTCAGTACTTATATGATTAGCTGGAGGAAATAGTCTAATTAGTTGTAAGTAATAGCACTTAATTTGAGGGGGAAAATCTTTTCTAAAGGGTAAGTCATTGATGATCAGCATAGAGCGGAGGCTTCAACTGGTGTGAATGTGGTCACGAGATAATAAAGTCATTGGGGGACACTTTTCATTTTGAGTCTTGGGAAGTTTCAAAAACAGAGAGAATCCTTTGTTTTTACAGGAGGCCAAATTCAGTTCTAGTCTGTCAACAGATTATTTTGAAAAGGAAGGGGAAAGAGGTTTTCACAGTGCATTATACAGTGTGGCCATATGATGTTACAAGAAACATCACTTACTTGGCTCTTCTGACTGAGTAAGAGATTACTACTGTCAGCTTCTAGCAAGAATGGTCCTACCAAGATATATAATGTCATCAGTTTTAAATGCATGGCATTGAAACTTCTGGAAAATTTTAAAAGAGAAAAAAACTCTAAATTTTAATGACCTCTAAATAACTGCTAATTTTGCTGTATTATCTCATGGTTTTTATTTTGTGCCTACACAATTCATGCCTACTAAGTTTGAATATCGTTTGCTTAGAATACACACAAAAATTTCTTTATCATAAATGCTTTGTTTTGATACTTGTTTTATAATGGCTGCATAGTAGTTTATATAGCTCTATAATTGTCAGATCCTTTTTCATCTTGTTAGTAATACTGAGATACAAATACATGCCCATGTGTTTCTCACATATTTTATTCTTTTAGATATTCCTAGAAATACTTTTCTGGGCCAAATTATATAAACTTTAAAAAAACTCGTAAGTTATAGTGCAAAAATACTTTTTAAGGATCTCCACACTGATTTCCACAGTGGTTTCACTAGTCTATACTCCCACTAAGGGTAGAGAGGTTCTTTTTCCCCTACAGATCCACCAGTGTGTGTTATTGGTTGAACAGTTAATAATAGCCATTCTTTCTGAGTGAGAGGGAATCTCGGCATTGCTTTAATTTGCATCTCTCAATTGACCAAGGATGCTGTCTTTTCAAATATGTTTATTTACTGTTTGTACCATTTTATCTGGGAAGTGTCTACTCATTTCAAATGTCTATTTTTGATTTAGGGCTTTTAATATTTTAAGCAAAAACATTTATTGGTACTTTAGATATGC
>PVIR01008646.1:0-39796 GCA_004026965.1 Petromus typicus
CTTAAGTATATAATTTACAAGATAACGTAGTTACTTTCTTATTTATGGAACAAAATACCCATCACTCACAACTTAGAGGAGAAAGGGTTTATTTGGCTCATGGTGTGCAAAGGTTCATAGTCAGGTTTTGAGAAAGGAAGTGGTGGCACCTGGGAATCACAGAGGAGAAATAGCTCATTGTATGACAGGCAGGCATCAGGGCAGGGTATCAAGGAAAGATGAGGGATATACACCCTCCAAGCTATTCCAACAGTGACCTCCTCTTTGCATTTGGCTTACCACCCTTATCACACCTTTCCATAAAACCATCAGCCCACTCTCACATTTGCCATCCAATACCACACACGCATATTCCAGTCACCTCCAAAACCCACATCTATGAGTGCATGAGTTTTGGCAAAGTCATGTAGATGCAGCTATAACAGCTACTTATCTATCTATCTATCATCTATCTATCTATCTATCTATCTATCTATCTATCATCTATCATTTGTATGTTCTCACACATATATGTACATAAAACACTTTTCCTCAGCTAAAATAATACTCACCTTAATCCTTTTACAAATACACATTTCTATTAAATGAGAACTTGTATATTAGACAACTATAATAATACTTTTAAAAATTTGATGCAAATAAAGAGGTCAGATTTGAGTTTTGAAAGATTCAAGTATTCATGTTGTATACATTTTAAAACAATCAATGCTAGGCAGTTTTAATGAGAAAGAGAGACAGTCTACCCTAGTGTGTCCTGGTGTGAGGGAACAAAAATTTCAGTCATGGGATCACCAGGAGCAGAAGATCTCCTATTTTCATGTCATCATCTTTTAAGTCATTTTTTTTCAGCTCTTGGAAACCTCAAAGTGAGTTTTGTGATGATAAGATGTAACTAAGTTGAAATTAGGATAAAAGTTTCTATTAATACTTTCAGATCTTGACTTATAAGAAAGAACTAAGAATGACAGTGGTAGGACCAGGGTTTTCCCAGGAAACCACTTACTTTGTGATATAAATGTGTGCTTTAAACTTTTATGTGTACCTTACGAGATTTAGAGAGAGTGTTTTGATTCTTAAAGCATCATATTTTCCTTATCAGCCATGTACTGTGAGACTCAGTATGTCCCTATATCTGGGTCCAGGCTCTCTCCTGGAAGAGGACTGAGTCAAGAACTAGAATTCAGGCATATGCATGTATTAATAATGAAATGGCCATGCTCAGAAAAGCAAAAGGATATAACAGAGTGAGGTAACGCTTCTGAGAGCAAACCACTGAAGACAATAGTCTTACTAAATAGGCTAGACTCAACAATAGAATGTTGGAAAGAACAAATACGGTTTCATACCTTCTGTCTTTCCTTGAAGCAGCTCCCATCTGGGAAAATAGGAATGCAGTACTCATCTGAGAGTGGAGCCACATGTCTATCAAGCCCATGGTTCTTAGCAGACAGATGAGGCAAAGGCTATGTGGTGTCACTTATTTACAGTGGGAAAGTACTGGGAATTCAAAGTGAAGGAAGTTAGAAAATAAGGCAGAGAAATTTGAATTTGGTGTCTTGCAAAGTCAAGCATAGAGTCACAGAGAGCACAGTTGATTATTCAGCCAGCCTTTATACTTCCAACTGGGAGCAGTGTTTCTCACCTCAAAATAATATTCACAGGGAAAAGTGTATAACCAATTCATGTGCTGACCTTTTATTCTTTTCTTTAGTCAGGGACCATCGAGATCACATTTATGCAATCCTGCAATCAAGATGTGACTCAAATCTGGGAGAGTCAACAGTCTGTTTTCTCACAAAATTGAATAGGGTGGGGTCAACTGATGTGACTTCTGTTAAGATAGATTACATCTGAATCCCCACAGTACAGAGTGATTCTACTAAAAGAGAATCAATAATTTGTGCCGATAGAAAGCATGAAATCATAATCATGGACCTCTGTGGATGGCTAGTCTTGAAAAGATCATGTCTCCAAAGGTCAGCCTCACTGTCTACTTGCTGGTCGAGAGCATTATTGCCTAGTACTGCTGTATTAAGATGGAGTTCATGCTGGTGAACCTCATACTTCACCCTGGTGCCATTTCCACACTATGGTGGGTTAATGTCCATGCTACAGGAAGCTGAGAACAGAAGTTGGCAACACTCACAGTTTGCTAATCCTGTGTGTCTTGTTTTTGAGAAACTTTTTTTTGTCTGTTAATCTCAAGATGCTCATTGTATGAGAAACGGGTTCACTTGTCCATTGCCAAAGGTTCATTCACATAACTCTTGTCCATTGTCCAAGCCTCAATCTCATAAGCTAAGTTATTATCAACTTCCCAAGCATGACAGCATATCTATATGTCAGATATTTTTTTTTTTAGGTTTTTTGAGACAGGGTCTCACTTTGTAGTGCAGGCTGTCCCTGAGCTCAGCCTCAAACTCACATCACAGCAATCCTCCTGCCTCTGCCTCCTGAGTGCTGGAATTACAGGCATGAGCCACCACACCCGGCACTGTGGTATATGGTACTGATTGCTGCTGGGCATGAGTCTCCACATCCAATATTGTATGTAGTTACTGGGGATTGAACCCGGGTCCTTGTGCTTGCAAGACAGGTGCCGGAACCCCTGAGTTAACTCCCCGGCCCAAGGAAACTTTTTGAACAAAACATCTATAGCATGAGAATTGGCAGAAGAAATCAATAAATGAGATCTCATTCTATTTAAAACTTCTGCACAGCCCTCTATATGTCAGTTTTCTCTGTCCTTCCTATCATGGGAGTAATCAAAATGTCCTGTGAATAACATTATTCTTCAAAGTACTCCCCTTCATATCTGTAGTCACAGCCAACTTGTGTAAGGACAGTAACACCATAGGTATTATTCCCAGGTTATTCTGAAAATTAACAGCGAATTCTATGTAATATTCACATCATTTCGTCTTCCACCAGGAGATTGTTGGGATCTTGTCTTGAGTTGTTTATGGAGTACTGTTTCAGAAGAGAGCAGATATGAGAATATAGGGATGATATCTGTGACCATAGAACAACTGTTGATACACTTTGTGTCTAATCAGGCCATTTTCTGAATGGACTATTACCATAGTTCCAACCTCTGTTTTTAGGAAGGAGCTCCTGATGGCTACCATGACTGGCTGGTCAACAAGCATGTTCTTGTGAAGGCATCATTCTTCAAAGCAGTAGATTTTGAAGGATGAGAAAGAGTGTGATAGATCACCTTGTAGGAGAAAGGTAGCAATTTTGGTGGCAATTAGGCCTTGGAAGTGCCAGTCTTGATCTCTGTGGAGCATTATTCATTATAGATGATCTGAAGACAATAGAATGTACTGAATCTTAAATGCCAAGTGAGGTAACATCTTTTCCCACACTCTGATTACTCTCGCTTTTTTCACAGATAGTTTTATTTCTAATTGACAAGTGATGGTCACTTATAGTAGTCTCCACTTGAAACTACCTGGGAAGTCATCTGATAAATGAGGTCCGAGCGTGTAAGAAAACCTCAAGAGCTTTGCCTCTCTGTAGTGTCAAGAGATAAAAGGAACACTCATTAGTCTCATCACTTAGAGAGGAGAGAAAAACACATCCTAGCCCATTCGATTTCTAAAGATTCGTAGGCCTTTAATTTGAGATTATATTTTTCTTACCCTCAATGCGAATCATGTCTTTCAATGACGTCTGTGCAAACCACCATTTTTTGGTAATAAGTCAACCTAACGTTTTCCATTAATAGTCCTGGTGTACACTGGAAGTTCAAGACTACGATTACATACAGCAGGATAATCAATACAAAGTAATGTTGTACCAATTCTGTGCGATGTGCTTTGTTTTTTCCTCACCAAATCTCATGTTGACATTGGCTGCAAATGTGCAGGTGCCAGAGGCAGAGAACTTAAGAAGTTACTAGACTTTAAATGGTAGTCAGGTCTCTTAATTAGGTGACTTGAATATTTTTCATGTAAGACTTGATTTGTTCTCCTGGGAATAGCTTATGTCTCAAGAAAAGAGGTTTTCTTGTCTTCTCATCACACCTGCTTCTCCTTTGACCGCATTATGAGGCTTCAAGACTGCTGGCACTCTCTAATGGACTCCCTGGTCCCTGGAAGCCAAGCAGACACCAGGGCCATTGTCTTGCACTTCCTGTCTTTAAAGCCACAATTCAAAATGAACCTCTCTTTTTAAAATAAATTACCCAATTTCCAGTACTCTGTTAATCTAACAGTAAATACATTAGTAACTGGAAATTAGTTTTGATCATTTGTAATAGAAGAACATTGGAAAGAACTTCCACATATAAATAGCCTAAAATGAGTACCATTGGGATGATTACCTGAATAGGTTAACACATTATTTTATGTTTTATCTCTGTGGGATCTTTCATTTTTTTTTCTTGAAAAATCCAGGTGAGAAAAATTGAATGAAAGTTCTGAAATAACTACTTATATGCATGTCCATGATTCTGGTAATGTTAATAATGTTTGCATCCTGGAATTCTACTTCAGTTTTGTTATGGAAAAGAAAAAAACTCATAGGTGTTGTTACTATTGGAGATGAAGCCTTTGATATTTCAATAACTTGTCTTTCATGAATCTCATTCCAGGTAAATACATATCAAGGCTTTAGGCAATTAAATGCCATGCACATCAGAAATTTCTCCTGAACAATTAGCATAAGCTTCCGAATAAAATTTAGCAATATGCCCAGTAGAAAATATCTTTCTCTACATCACAGACTATTAGAATTCCACTGCTAGCACTCCATCCTGATTAAGCAATTATTTTTTTTTCCTTTTACAAAAAAAATGATTAGGAGTAAGAGGGTAGGTGTGTTTAATACTTCACTGTGTGTCCAATTTAAAACAGAAGTGAAAACACATGAATTCATACCATGTTCCCACAGGACACACTGGTAGACAGATAAACAGAACTCCAAGACATTCAGACCATTTGGAAGATGAGCAGCTTCAGGGTAACTGTTTTAAACACCTGACAGTTGTATTACATTTTTATAATTAAAAAGAAAAAAATTTATTTAAAATCTTTCAAGCCAGTGACATGATTTAAATTTTTAATGTTTACTTTGGTCAATAATAATATTTGATCTGAGTGTGGAAGGTCTTCTACTAGATGGGTATATACATACTGAATCTCATACAATAAAAGTTTCTCAAAATACATATATACACATGTAATTTTTCCACTACTTTTTTATAATCTCTGGAAGTGAACATAACCAGTTAAAATAATACTTTTGAGTTTCTGGGATGCTGCTGCCCTTTTTCATACTTCAGATGAAATCATGTCATGGTAAAGTTCTGGTTAGGGTGTCTCTGTGTTTTGGGATATCTTCCAGTTCTTTTTTCCTGCAGTTTGAAAATATTTCAAAGTATATTAAATCATTTTTAACTAGTGATAATTTAATAATGCCATTTATTTTGAAGAGGATATTTCTGAATTAATAACCTACACACTATAAATATTGAATACATTTCATTGTAATCTGTCTTGAAGTTATAACACAGAAATTTGATTTGCAAAGCTAGGCTCCAATTTAAGGGAAAATCAACGCATGGAATTAGTGATAATATTCGTGACCTTTTCTACATATAACACACATCCCTACAATTCAGAGAAATATTCTTCTCAAAGACATGTGCAGTAGTTTCTGTAAAACTAAGCAAAAATGTGAGTAATGTTGAGTGCAAATCCACAAGACTGACAGATAAACTTAGAATGATGTGTCACTGAATTAACAGTGGGATAAGAAAGAAAGTACCTAATTTAGACAGTGAAGCAAATAACCAACTCTAACCCAGGCTAAAAATAAGTAAAATTGAAAGCCTCGCAGGGACAAAACTGCAATGGACAGAAGAACAAATGAAATCTGACATCATGACTTTCTCTGGCCTAGATGTTTCTGACTGGAATCATCAACAGATATGTACAAAATCACAGGGAAAAGAAAAGAGGTAGTTAAACTTGGAATTGCTATGAAGCAAATAATTTTGAAGCAAAATCAGTTAACATAGCTCAGTCTCTTGTGATTCACTGCTGCCTCTCAAAATTTGCTCCTTTAGGGATATTGAGAGGTAAAATAACAGATCAAATGTAAGTGTCTCTTACAGCCTTAATTTTAACTTAATGACAAATTGGTTAGCTCCAAGACCATTGATGCATTAGTTCACCTCTTTGGTTTTAGACCCCTGTATAAAATGAAGGTACTGGGCAAATTGGAGGATTCTTTTTCCTTTCTTTCTTTATTTCTTTTTTTTTTTTTGTAGTGGGTTTAAAAATTATTTGAAATTTTTACGAACCTGAACCCTAAGCTTGATTCCACCCCTATCATTTGCTGAGATTAACTTTTATTTCTTTTTATTTAAATATAGTTATTTACCAATTAGTAATTGTCAGGTTAATTATGAGAAAAGGAGGAGTAATGGATGGAAAGTGTTCACTGTAGTGCCTATTGTAAAAATATTTAATACAAAGATTGATTTACCTTGAACGTAATATAACTTAAGCTTCTTGGTATTTTTTACTGAGCTCCTCCCAGAATCATCTAACTGATTTTGAATGGTATGTTCTATTTCTTAATGGAATAACTCAAACATTGAAAGGAAAGGGAATGTACAAATAAGATGTCTCAGATTGCAGTGTGACTTCAGGAAACGTTTCACAAGATCAACTGACTCACATTTGCACATGAAATATGTCTCACATCTCAAGGAACTGGTTTCTGTGAGCACATCACCATATCCATTCATGGACTGGAAGAAAGCCCCCCAGAAGACCTTCCTTCCTGTGAATATGACAGGAATCCAAAGTGACAGTGGGCTTTGGATGGGGCATTATGGCAGACCCTCCACCCACTGTTAGCAGCTTATAGAGGCACAAGCCTCTTGCTCTCCATAACTCAGCTGTGTTACTATGGAAGTCATCCAATAAGCTAAGTTCACTGCTAAGTTCACCTTCACTCTATCTAAACTCCTCCCCTGTGAATTAACTGTTTTCTTCAGCAAAGAAATGCTATGTATTTTTGGAATTATATTATTATATTCATATGTTAAAGTGAAAAAAGATTCCTTTTTAAAAAAGGATATTGTTCCACTGCATTCAGCATTTCCTTTATGCCTTCTGAGAGTCTGAAGACAAAATTATGGTGTTTCACATAATATCACTTGAAGACAGGGTGTCTGTCAGAGCACCATCTTCTCCAGCTGCAGTGATTGCCTGAAACTTTTGCTGTTCCTGTTTGGTAAAATGTTTGGCTAAAAACAGATGAAATCATCAGGTGCCCAGAATAATGTCTTAATAATGTTTCAGTCCCTTGACGATGATACAGTAAGAGTTGCTGGAAATAAATTTATAGCTCTACATGATATAGATACTATATTTTGAAAATGTTTGTGAAAAAATTGCAGGTCTTATATTCTATTCAAAAGTTGCTTGATTCAGTTATCTATTCAAGAGCATGTCCTGCCAGGAGGATCAGAATTTTCACTTCTGTGGGAGATAATTTGCTTACCCTAGAAGTCACAGGTTGCTTGTGTTTTGTCTAATGACCATGGGAATGGCAACTGTCAATGGATATCTCTTCATAATACCTCAGCAAATCATATTATATTCCTCTGAGTGGTGTTAAGTTTACTCACCCACTCCCACAAAACCTAAAAACATGTATATTCATAAAAAAAAATTGGTTTTAAATCACAGCTGGCAAAAATAGGTTTTGTGTGAGGGTGTGTGTCTTATTTCTTTTTTAAATTTCTGTATACATACATATAAACACATTTTGTAGAAATTTAGAAAATTCTAGGACCCAGAACAAGTTGTGCAGCTTTCTGCTTTATTTATCTACATTTTAAATTTATCAGGGTGATAGATGCATAAATATTAAGAAGAATCTGACTCTTTGATTTTAAAGAGTCAAATCTCTGATCTCCCTGGAACAGAGTTCAATTACTTTTCTTCCTCTCAACACGCACATCATTCTAAAAGATGTTTGCATTCCTCAACGATGTCCAGTTTATGGACTGTTGCTTCCTGCTGGGTACTGACAGTCCCTGACCTCATCAAGGTTTTAGGTTAAGTGCACTGGATAGCTTTATTTGCTGGTAACACGGGTGATTGCTCTAGGAAGAAATAAAGCAAGAAAATGTGGCCGTGACTCTGAGTGCTGCCTGCGATCCAGAGCACATATATTTAACCCACAGTTATAAACACAGTCTTCTTTCATACTAACCAACATCTTATGGGTGCACAGATGAAAAAGAGATTTTTTTCTTTTCCGACTATAGAAGAGACCTCAATTTATACAAAGATGTTTGAAGTAGCCAAAGCTGTGATGCTACCCAAGTAACTAGAAAATTTAAACTTTTAGAAAAGAATACTATCTTTTTGCTTTAAATTTAAAGAATAACTCATTAAGGACATGTCACTCGGTATGGTGAAGTGATCACATGATAAAATTTCAAGTTCCTCACATCATATTTGCTAGACCTTCTATAGTACTTCTAAATAGCATCTGTCTCTTGAACAATTTATTATAGTCCGTGGTAATAAAGAAGTTCCTGGACCCACAATTACTGTATAAAAATATCAATTAAAATATGCTAGCAAGGAAACACTTTAGACTTTGATCTTTTGTTGGGTTTCTGTATAGAAATAGAAAGTAGTTATTCAATTGTGTTCCTTATGACAACATTTAAAACATTACTTTGAACTACAAAGTGCTTACCTTAGGAAACTTTTCTTCTTCTTTTTTCTCTTGGTGCATCTGAAATCCAAATTAGATTCACTTCATTGATTAAAAATATTGCTTCTAGCGACTTGCCAAAAGAATGTGTTCAGAAATTTAAATTAGGTTAAGTATTTTGTAGCAGACTGCCATAATAATTTTCCAAAGCAATAAAATCAGTTATCAGAATTAATGATATATAAAATCCATTTTATGGTTTTTCTTACACTACCTTGCTTCTCTCCTTTACCTATTTTCAAATGAATCTTGTAAGTCTATCATGTACATTTGCACTATCTGATGCCCCTGGCTGGGGCAGCTAGGACAACCAGATCCAACAAAATTCTTTAAAAACCTTGTTTGTGTTCCGAACCTGTGAGGAGCATAAATAAAAAATTTGATGGATTCTGTAACCTACTATTTTGACAAAAATGAAATTCCTATAAAATGTCAGGTAGCCCTTAGGAGGTCTTCCCTGGGGCTCCTGTGATAGAAAGGTGGGCATTACCTGCTGAGTGGATAGAATTGCACCTGCCTCAAAATACCAGGGGTGGACCCTGTGGCTTAACGACCCTCCCACTCCACCCCAGAGCCACAGCTCTTCTTTTCGTCCTGTTGCACTGTGATAAGAAAGACAATCTTTCATGCTTAAACTATGGAGTCTGTTTCTCACTCTGTAATTTAGGCAGTGAGTTCTCCACTGACAAAGCAAGTATAAAACACCTGTCATGTGCAGGTGATGCTGTGTATCACAGTTACTGATACACAGAGGGCATTTGGGGAGACTGAGACAGGAGAATTTCAACTTTGGGTCCTGCCTAACAAATTAGCAAGACTCTTTATAAAGAAAAAAAAGTGTTAAAATGAAGCTCATTATAAAGGCCTGGAGTTCTATTCTGGTGCAGCAACAACAACAAAAATCCCAGAATTTTCCAGGTAGGTATTGTTCAAAGTTTTGTGAAAGGTCAGGTTTCAGATTCCTTTTTTTTTTTTTTTTTTTTGTCACTGCTGGGACTGTGTAAATGAAAAAGTTACAATTAATGATTGTTTACAACTACCTTGCATTTGACTTACTTAGAAGATGCTGTGTGGGGCAACTGGCTTATAGCACTGGAATCCGTACATGGCTGAGAGTCTAGCTTATCACGACCACAGTGAAGGCCCTGGGCTCTGTGGCCATCCTGAAGGACAATAGGAAAAATCATAATCCAAATGCATGTACGTCCATCCTCCAATTTAGGTCATCCTTCCCCAGTGCTGTGTGGACCTTCAAATGTGTCTCCTTTTCAACCTGCCTTTTCTTTTAGCACTTTATGTCTTATTTTGACCTTATCCTTCCCACCCCATTTAAGGCCCACAAAGTTCTACTGAGACACACCTGTGAAAATGTCTTATACTGCTAGAGTGTGCAGCTAGAGATCTCCCAAGACATGTGTTCTGGGTGAGGCTTGTTCTACTTCACACAAATCCCAGGCGAAATTGACTCTCATGCTGCCAAAGTGGAAATGACAGTCTCTGTCAAGTTTCCTTTCATCTTCCTAATCGTACATAAAGACATCACTTTCACTCATCTATTTTTCTTTTTATTAAAGGTTTATTGTGAATATTAGTATGCATACTCTAGGACTCTTTGCAGAATGCTATAAATGTATAATAGGCATGAGAAAAAGATAGTAAGGATTTCTTATCTAAAACAATTTATAGAAAATTATGGACACAAATACAATGATATGTAATGAGTGCCCCAGAAATAACTGGTCATGGAATTGTTACTGCTGTTGTATTTTACTATTAAGGTTCAATTTATTTTGTTTTGGTATAAACCTTAAAACACTTTCGGCATTAAAAATAATGAAATATGACATACTGAGTATTATATGAGAAGACCTATTTCAGTGCTTGTTATCTCCACAGCTATGGGAATAAGGAAGGTATTTCCTTTTAGTCATAGACACTGGGGAACTTGACCTTGATTTTCTCCATAGATGCGAGATGTTCGCATGATTGTTCTCTACACCTAGCGTCTTTCTTTCACATCTCTCCATGATCCATTGAGTGAAAAAGAGATCTACAGAAACTATATGTTCAAGGGTCAAAGGCAGAAAAACTCATCTCAACGGCCACATTTACAGAGCTGGTGAACAAAATCAGTGATGTTTGTATTCATTGTATCATCTCTGGCAGTAGCCGGCAAAGGAGTTGAATTTCCTCAGAGTCCTTTACCAACCCGGGGATCATCTCAAGAGCCAACTGATGTTCGTGTAGACAGTTGGATTTTTTTGAAGAAGCCTGCGCAGTGTGGAGAATTCCGCCGTGCCGCCCCCCCCCCCGCCCACCCCCAACCCGGAGTTTACATCCTGCCTTCACAATGTGTGATGTTCTTCAAACCAAATGACGAAGAGAATTTTTATGCTGCTAAGAGGTTCATAATACTTTCAATACCTCAAAAGATGAGTTAAATAGAGTAGTATTTTACAATGAAAAAGAAAAGGGCACCAAATATTTAATATTTACTTTAAAGGACATGCTATAATGTTTTTCTGATGTTCTATCACTCTTCAAAGCCAAAATTTCTTACACTTTTAATATTTTGTCATAGTAGTATAATTTCTAAATAGGGACTTTATTTTCTCATAAACAACTAGTTAATCAATGCATAGAAAAGAGGTTTGTCAGTGATTATACATTGTCTGAAAAGAATTACAAGAGCAATTTTGTTTAGCTATGCGTTCATCAAATACCAAACAAATAAGAAAATGTTCAAAAAAGGAAAAGGAAAAGCGGGTGGGGAAAGTAAAGAAAGGAGAGAAAATAATTAATGGTAAAAACAAAAAAGCAGAAACAAAGTTTATGTAGATAGGGGTGGGAGTTGTAGGGAGGGCAGGGGAATGGGAAAATAATGAGACAAGATAAATCATCTCCAGGTACAAATTCTCAATGTTGAATGTTATAATGATGTGTATCTAAAATGTGACAGAAAAATCAATAAAGAAAAAAATATTTCTGGATATCTTCAATCTGCCTTAGTATCCATCTCTGAAAAGTATATTCATATCTATTACACAATATTGTCATAAGAGTTAGTAGTGTTAGCTTGGTTAAAGTTTTCCAAATGTCAAAACTGTGTCAATCTTTTAATAAACACAATAGAAATTTTAATTTTAAGTTTATATTTTCTCTCTTTAATCTCATTATGACAGAGCTGCTTGTTCTTTTCCAAAATCTAACATTTCTCTAGTATTCACAACATGTTGAACACTGATTAATTTTGTGTACTTGCATAATTGTTACAGTACCATGACTCTCCTCTGGGGGCGCCAGTCCTCCTTCCCAGTCCAAGGGAATACTGGTTCTTTTTTTACTGATGTCTGCATAATGACAAAAGGTTCAGATATGGATAGAGACAATAACTGCCAAGAGTTGTTAATTTTTTTTTTTGGAAATGTTTACTGTATAGAGACTCTGTTTCTAACTGTCAAGATAATCTCTGTGTGTTTAAATACACAGAGCTGCTGAGTCATCTTAGGCCACAGCTCACCTGGAGGCAACTGGGGAATCGAAGGCTATAATCCAAATAGCTTCCTATCTGAGCACCTAAGGACACGTGAACACCCCTAGGTTTCATCCTCCACTTCAGCCCAAAATCAGTGTACATTTTTCCAGAAAGGGCTCAATTTCAAATCATTTAGGTTTCAAGGAACAGATGGTTAAGGTGTAGTTATTAAAATCAGATGATGGCTATTACCGTGTTGCAATCAAACTTGATTCACAATAACAGCTGTCGAGCTAAATTTGGTCCATGAACTATTTTTTTCAGTTCCTATCTGAACCTGACAAAACAGAATTTCTTTATCTGATAACTAGAGCAAGTATCAGGCAAGGGATTAATAAAGGCTCTTAATGATTTAGCTCTAAAAGGTCCTCCAGAAGTCTCCCATATCAGGACTTTAAAGTTGACTGGGTCACTGGGGCACAACAATCATCAGCAAATGATAAATTGATGAGATCACAGTTAAATGGGCTGTTAGTAATCAAAGCCCAGTTGGAAGAGATGGACAATGGGGAAGGGAGACATGACTCTTTCTCTGTCCGTCTCTGTGCTTCCCTCAGCTCTCTGTGCTTCCTGACTGATAGGACGGAAGCAGCTACCCTCTTCCATGCCCTTCCACCACTGTGTTTCCACCTTAGATCAGCCACCATGGAGTGAACCCACTGAAACCATGAGTCAAATTAACTTCTCCATTTTTAGGTTGTAAATGTGAAGTATTTTGTCCCAGCAATTAAAAAATGAAAGAACAAATCTTGTGAGAATTTGAGTAATTTTCTTCTTTTTGTCTTTGCACAATTGTCCTTGTATATGTCTATGCCTATATAGACACCCAAATAAATACAGGTATCAATAGATTCTAAATTTATCAAGCTGTTAAGTCCTGTAAATATGACATCTGATTAAAAAAGATTAATATTTAAATTTAAAGAGCTCTTTACAGTAAAAGATATGTTGTTCTCAGTCCTCTTCAAAGTACACCTCCTTGCTTCAAATACAGTATTCTCAAGGTTTTTACATGTTCTAAAGCAATCTCTGGAGTCCTTTTATGTGTCTTTAGTTAACCTCTTAAATTGACTCAAAAGTTTTACATTACATGGTCATTTGAACTTTGGGGAAAATCTAACAGTTTCAAACTTCCAGATCCAAGGAACCAGGTAGATCAGGGCACAATATGGTGTTGTTAATTGAAACAGGTGTGATCAATGGGTGGCGATAAAACCAATGATGAGTGTTTAAATTAAAACATATGTTGCAGTAATAGACACATTCCCTTATTTCCTTCAAAATACTGAAAATTTATTCCCTTACTTCCAACACAATTATCACATCATTCTTGACAATGTGACTTGTACTATAATAGTTTTTTTCAATGTAAACTTTCAGTCAACCTCTATACACTCCTTGTACTAGGGTAAAATATTCCATAATTTTCCTTCGGTCTACATCACCAAAATTTTCTTGAAATTATAAAAGAAAAGAGATATTAAAAATTAAATTTAAGCGTGCATTTTTTCAGTTGTCAATCTGTTATTCCTGAATTCAAAAATTTACTTATTATTCAAAGTCTAAGCCCAAATTCTCATTATTTTTCTAATTTAATACTTGCACATATTTTTCATTTTTTCTGGAATGTTTTGTATCACTTTATTGAATAAATCCCAGGTACTAAGGAACATACCTAGAATTGTTTCCAAACCACCAATTTCAATGCAAAGTGATTTAAATGATTCTTTAATTCCCCACTAAACTGAAAAGGAAACAAAAATTTGGCAGTCATAAAAATTACATCTGGAAGGACACCGTGCCCAGGAAATCACTTCATGACTGACAGGTAATTTGTGCTAATATTCTGATGAAGGAAACAAGTGTGATGCAAAACCAGAAGCGTAGCAGATGGTCGTGTTACACCTCCCATCACTGGCTATGTTGGTAGGAAAAACATATTTGATAAAAAGTGAATTACATTTTTTCATTTCTTAATTTGATCTTTGCTGATATGAATCACACAAATTATATTTGAGTATCTTCTATGTTTTGAAGATTTTTAAAAATCCAGTCACATTAAAAGTGTAATGATGTGAATAAGTTATGGTAGATTTGTGCAGAAAAACAATAAAAATATAATTGACCAAATATAAAGTATACTTTAAAAATATTTCTTTCAAAACTTTTTTCAGGTTATGAAGTCTAAAATGATTAAACTAACTCCAGAAATAATCAGTATTAAAACATTCATATTATAAGTTAATAAAATGAAAATTATATTAATACTTTGTTTTAATAAAGTATCTAACCGTTACCTCAAATTTCACCCTGACTAGTATTTATGATAACCGATCTTCTAATGTTATTTTGAATATTAAATTCATCTTTTTAATATCTCACTAAAGCAAGATGTATATTACCTGTTCATCAATATGACCTATCAAAACAGACACTATTCCTACTCTGTGATTAATAAAATTGTCATGAGCATAAATTTTGAGTAAATATATACTATATATAATTTTAATCTACAAAATAAATCACATAGTTTCTTTTTGTCATGTAAGGTAGTGAAATATTATTATGAAGTATTCTTCTTTATGCCTGAAACTCTTTCTTACTATGACTTTTACTGTACCTAACACACCAAATATTTTGTTTCTATTTTGTTAGAATGTGAGAGATGTAAGTCTAGATTTATTTTTCTAAAGGTTGATAATGGATCTTCTTAGCAACATTTCTTAAAGAATTTATTTTCTCTAGTATATGGTCTGTTCCTTTGACAAGTATCATACAGCTGTGGATGCTTGAGGATGTTTCTTAACCCGTATCCCGTTCTGTTGATCCTTGTGTCTGCTTTTGTGCAGGGTCATGCTGCTTCTAGCAATACAACTTTGTAATATCACTTGACATCCAGAAGCATGATTTTTTTTTTCTATTTCATACTAGTTGCCCACATTTGCATTTGCTATTCAGGGTCTCTTGTGGTTCCATATCAATTTTAGGAGTTTTCTTTGAAGAATGCTATTGTTATTTTAATTGACAGTGTGGTGAGTATTACTTTTGGCAATATAATGTTTTTCACAATTAGTTTTGCTTACACAAAACAGGGATGGATAAATAAAATGTAGATTATATATATAGTGGAATATTACTTAGCTATAAAGAAGCATAAATATAGGTTGTTTGAGGAAACACAGATGTACCTTAATGTTATATAATTAATGGAGTAAATAAAACCCAGAGGTTTAAACATCACATGATTTCTCTTAATAGGAAGCCTGAATTAGAACATAGATGATAGAAAAAAAAAGAGACAATTCAGAGACTGTAAGGAGGCAAGGTGATGGGAGGGCGAGTGGAGGGAGGAAAGGTAAGTAGGGTCAGCTGCAGGACAAATGAATACAATCATTGCAGAGATGTTAAATTTCATACAGGACCAAAAAGTACTGAGCCAAGTAGATAATGTGAAATCATCTTGAATCAAAATACAGAGAGCCAAGCTGTTAAGACTTTTGGATTTTCAGGGCCCTTTTATTGTTCCAACAGGCATTTACTTCAAACAACCTAAACAATACGCAACAGACAATAAAATCTGGAAGAATGCTGAATGCAATGGCTCATGCCATGAAAATCTTGCGTACCATACCAATTTTAGAACAAATTGTGATGTGAATGAATAAAAAATGGTCAATGAAAAAAATACAGTAACATGAAATATCAATGTGACAGTGGGTTCTGCTGACTATGGAAGAATTATAGGGTGTGTGTGTGTGTGTATATATATGTGTGTGTGTGTGTGTGTGTGTGTGTGTGTGTACATATATATACACACATATATGTAATACTCCACAAATATATCACAGAATATTGGTCAGCCATAAAGAATAATAGAATCATGTAATTTTCAGGATAATAAATAAAATTAGAGATAATCATACTATGTAAAATAAACCATATTCAAAAAGAAAATCCATGTTTTCTCTCACGTGTAGAATCCATAAAGAAAATCATAAAACCATAAAAGTAAAAGGGAGACTATTAAATAAAATTAAGAGGCAACGGGAGGCTAGCTTCAGGTCAGGCGTACAGTTGGGGTTGGGTGTGATAATTGTACATATGATATGTGAATGCTGTGATGAATTGATATGTTTTAATGCAAATTTATTTAAGAAGGGGAAAGCACATAAAAGCTTGTATTATTATTTTTATTGGTGGTAGTGGTGATGGTGGTGTTTTACTGGTTGTTTTACTCCTGAACAAAAGTGAGACCTTGTTTCAAAAACATAAAACAAAACAAAACAAAAAAAACCTGTTTAAAAATAATTAGCCAATGTATATAATCATAAAATTAATGGATTTGCATGGATTAACAAATAAATATTTATGGAATAGTCATACAATTAGATATTTATGCAAAACAATGCAAAATATAGATGAAAATACTAATGTTTTCTTATGCTATGGCAAAATACTGGAAAATGGAAATCAGGTAAATATACAGCAACAAATAAATAATTTTTAAAAAGTGCATCAGAGCCACAAAACATAACATCCATTTAGAATATAAAGACTACAAGTCATCATAGGCACATACATTAGAGTATGAATTAGAAAAGCTTTGTATAAAATTAGACAAAATAAGTGGTTCTTTTTCTTCTTAAAATACAGGTGAATTTTTGCTTCCCACACTAATGCATTGAGTTTGTCGAAATGATAGTTTTTCTTCATATCTTCTGCACTTTCAACGACAACTACTAACTAGCATGTCTAATGATTTAAACTTTCTACTCAGCTCACAAAATGGAGACTATAACAAACCAAGGTACAAAAAGTGCCTTTATTCCTTTGAACAGATTGCGTAACTAAGGCTAAGAATGTGCATGCCCCAGCTGGGCTGTTCTCTTTATGTGACATTCTGCTATCCAATGTATTTGTCTCCGAGGGGAAATGGAGATAAGGATTAGAGAGGATCAAAAAATCCCAGAGATTCATCTTTTCTCATTGCCCAGAATATTAAATTTTAGTTTCATTGGATGAATAAATCCCCGCAATTCATAGGCAGTACAGCAAGAAGATTTACCTGGCGAAGACTAAGCTATAGTGAAAGAGTTACACTACATTGAACAAGCAGTGACTAGTTGAAAATACAAGTTCTTTACAGGAATATTGCTGAAATACCAGCAATCTTTTAAGTCAACCTTTAAAAATAGCAAATGGGGTGATATAGAAATAACATTATCAAATTCCATTAAAGAAAGCTGCTATTCACAAATCATATAACTAAACAACTCTTTATTATGCCAGTATTCAATGCTAAAGGCAGCTTGGGCTTTTTCTCCACTTTCCTCCCACTATCTCATATTGGGAAGTCTTTTGTTAGAGCAGATGAGAGACTGAGGATTTTTGTAAAAAATAGCCATACCAAATGAGAAGGTGCTTCCATACCACTGTTCGCACGTCTGTCTGTTGACACCTTCACCAGTCTTCTGTCTGACATGTAACTCACTCTATTCTCTCAGCACCTGTGTGAGGTTAACCTCATTTTATGTTCATTAGACAAACAGGTCAAATTAGGTTCAGAAAGGTGGTGTGCTGTCTGTGGATTCAAGCTTCCTATTGACTGAGATATAGATGAACCTGAAAACCTCCTCCGTTGGTGTCATTTCCTCTAATCAACTGACAGTGAGAGCCATTCTTAATTGTTTACATGGTGACAGAAACTATGTTTTTGTTACCTTCATCAATATATTTCTTGACAGAAAATTGCGGCCTATACAAGGCCATCGTGTGCTATCATTTATGTTGTGTAACCTTCACATGTTTCAAAATCACAATTTGTCTCATCTAAAGGCCTCTAAAGACAGCTTGGCTCTGTTTTCTCACCTTCCAAAATTCTGACAGTCACTGAAATTTAAGTGCCGTTGTGTTTACTCATCACAGTATGGTCCATAATATTTTAACCAAAATCAATTCGAAGACTCATCTCTGAAGCTCTTGAAGTTTTTTCTTTGTTTTGGTTTTGGTTTTGGTTTTGGTTTTCTATTTTATTTTATATTATTTTATTTTTCATTTCATTTCATTTGATTTCTTTTCTTTTTTTTTTTTTTTGTGGATCTGGGTATCAAACTCATGAATTTGTGCTTGCAAGGCAGAGGGCAGTGCTACTGAGCTAATTCCTGGTCCCACTGCTCTCTTTTCTGATCTCTACATACAGAAACACATTGGTGCCCAAAACTGCATAGATTTTTCTGCTGTTTACACTCTCCCTTTGCAATATTTTTTAACTCTATGACCTCAAAGGCCATTTCTTTGTTGCTATATTTCTATTTCTTCCATAGCTGCTTTTATCACCGTGCTTAACATTTCTGTAATGACTTTAACTCTAGCATATGCTAAATGAATGAAGTTACTGACTTCCTTTTCCCAATTTATCCTATTCTGTGGATCCAATATTATCATAATGATTACTTCAGCAAAAGAATCTAGTCATGCTATCATTACCTTGATTATTAAATGTCCACTTCAATAAACTACCTCATAATAAATGATAATTTAGATGAAAATCTATAGTAACATTCCATAGGATCAAGTAAACTTAACTAAGACTTGTGATGAGAAGGAAAAGAAATGTTTATTTCTTTCATTGAACATAAAGTGCACATAATTAACTGACTTACACAGTCAAGAAATTAAATGAATCAAAAAAGTTTTAAAATATTTCAAAAAATTATGCAATTGAAAGGATATAACCTCACAGGCCCAAACAATGAAATTTGATTATTTTACAAAAGAAAAATTTAAAAATCACCTTTCCCCCTTATGAGCTACTATACCTAATAATGATAACTTATGCATTCTTTTATCAGAGCTGCATAGATTTTGCACCAAAGAAAAATAAAAGGACACTGAATATTATTTTGCACTGAAATTACATAATAGCAGATATTTTGAAAGGATAAAATATCCTGAAAAGACTTTTAGACATAAATTATGTTCAACAAAAGGATACAAGAGAAAAAAGATATATAATACACATTGGGATTATATGGAAGTATGTGATAGCATTGTTGTGAATGAGTGAAAAAATATCTTTCATGAAAATTGTCATGATGTAAACTGGCAAATTATTGTAATCCTGTTTCAGAACAAATTTCAGGCAAAAGCAGATGAAAACACAATTAACTCTGGAAAACTAAAGTTTCATCCTTAAAAACAATAGGGAATATTGGCTCAGTGTAAATAACAACAGCAATACTGATGATGATAATACAACAAAATAAATTACTTAAAGAGAGCCAACTGAAACAGACAAATGATTACTTCAAATTCTGACTCCTAGTCACAGTTAAGAAAAGGCACGCTCTATTTCTTGGTGTAAAATGGAAGGTTGAAAATGTGAAAGAGCTGATAATAGTTTTTAAAAGATTTAAAATACAAAATGTAAAATATAATATTTAAATGAAATTAAAAAGCACCTACATTGGAAAAAAATGCAACCAAGAAGACATCCTACAGAATTGAAGAAAACATTTCTAAACTATGCTTCTAACAAGGGGTTAATATTTAGAATTTATTAGGATCATTATTGACTGAGTAGCATCAAAAATCAATTTAAACGCAATATAAATACACGAATAGGCATGTCTCCAAAGAAAACATATACAGGGAAAACAGATATATGAGAAATTGAAAATATTTATCAGAAGTTCAATTGGAAACTACAATGAGCTATCATTTTGCATCAGGTAAGAATGGGTATTATCAGAAAGACAAAACAGTAAATTCTAGCAATGATGTAGAGAATGAAGAAGTCTTCTTCAGGGTTCCAGTTTGTAGTTCAGGCTGGTCCTGAGCTCAGCCTTGAACTCACAGCAATCCCCCTGCCTCTGTCTCCTGAGTGCTGGGATTACAGGCATGAGCCACCATGCCCGGCACTGTGGTATGTGGTATTGCTGCTGGGTGTGAGTCTCCAGGCCCAATATTGTATATGTTTACTGGGGATTGAACCCAGCCTTGCACTTTCAAGACAGTCATCGGAACCCCTGAGCTAAATCCCTGGCCCGAGAATGAAGAATTCTTAGATATGGTTGATAGGAATGTGAATTTGTACAGCCCTTGTACAAAACAGGATAGAAGAACACACAAAATTTAAGAGAATACTACTGCTTATAAACCCCTTATAAATGAAATCAACATGTAGAAAAGACACCTGTAGTCCCTGGCTGACTTCCACATTCTTTACCATAACCTTGGATATATAATCCACCTAAATACCCATCAGCAGATGAATGGATAAAGGAAATATGGCACAGAAACAATAGAATATTATTCATCATTCTAACAGAATTAAATGTTGGTTTTAGTAACATATAGAAGAACCTTGGAGACACTATTAAGTGAAATGTCAGGCAGAGAAAGACAAATATAGGTTCTCACTCATAAGTGAGAGCTACCACATTTGGTATAATGTACACTGAGGACAGAATAGTGGTTATCAGAAAGTGGAAGGACTACAGAGAGAGAAAACAGGATGGTGTCAATAAATGGACATGATGTTACAGCCTCGTACCAGGGAGGAGTTCTGGTGTGAGATGGCACAGTGGTGTAAATATAATTAGCAGTGATGTGTGGTATATCTCATAAGAACTTGAAGATGGAATTCGAATGTACTAATTTTAAGGTGATGAGTATGATAATTATACCGATTTGCTCATTACCCAATTTGTACATAAATCAAAATACTATATTTTATTTCATAAATATTACAAATATTTTATAAATTAGTCACAAATTTTAAAATTAAGTGGATAGCTTAGTACTTATACCACATGTCCCTAAGTAAGGATTATTAATGGTTGAAAAATGTTTAATATGTTGACTTGAGCAATGGCAATATTTTAATGGAGAAAATGGAAAACAAGAAATGTAATATCTAATATCTGACGGTCAAATAATATTTTTACATATTAGAGTGAATAATATGAATTTATCAATTTTTGACAAAAACTGTTAAACATTAAGGACATTTGTATCTAACTATAAGAAGCTACAGATAAACCACTTATTACTTATTAGCATTAGTAGAGGAAATTAGCAGGAATATTAGAGATAAATCATTGCACAATAAGCAGTTATATATTTAAATAATAACAATCAGTTCTAGATGATAATTAGTGCATGAGTCCATGGAATCAGTGTAGGCATATCCGTGAATACACCTGACAAAAGAAAACAATGTTTCATGAGAAAAGGTACTAAAATTTATTGAAAACATTATTGAACTTAAGATAATAAAAAACTTATTATTACTAAAACAAATGATTGTATAGAAATTTATAAATCTGATGTAAATTCATTTCAAATTCCAGTGGCTTCTCAAAGAAATTAACAAACTGGCTCAGAAATTTGTAGTAAATAAAAAGGTCACTCAACAAGCTAAATACTCATGAATGAAAATACAAATGAAGATGAGGCATATGAGATTGAAAATAATTTTTCTAAAGCTTTAAACATTTGTGTTAGGTATAAAACATTTAATGTAATATAGTGTTTAAGGAGAAATCAAAAGAGACAGAATAATGAGCTAAAATAATATGCTTAGAAAGACACACATATACAAAGTTCACATCATTGAATATCATAGCTGATCAGCAGAACAAAGGGAAATTATTTGTTATGTGATTCTAGATCACTGTACTTATATACAATAATACAATACAATACAATTGGGTTCACCTCAAACTCATACACTAAGCCTAGTATATAACATAGTAGAAAATATGAATAAAAGCATTTTATTACCATGGAAAATAAAAGGATCACTAAAAAAGATAAGATAAAAAATAATAGCACACTCCTGTAAGACATTTTAATGAATTTGATAAGATAAAGAACTTCAGTTTGTTATGGAGTGCAATCATGATGTGTATATTTAAAGAAACTCACAATTAGAATAAAACAGTCAAGAGAAAAATCAACCAAGTATATGTCATGTAACTAATGTCAATGACTAATATGTTAATAAAATATGGTAAAAATAAAAGACAAAATGTGAATTACTGTTTTTCAGAAGAGACACTTCAGGTAAATCAAGATGTGAAAAGATTGCAAGCTGCCATATTAGTGCGGATACAGCGAGACGTGGAGACTGAGATACAGAAACAAAACAAAACAAAACAAAAAACAAGAAAAGGAAAGTCAGAGGGAAGTCAAGGAGGAGGAAAGGAAGTGAGTTAGTAGGAAAGAGAATGCACATGTTTAACAGATATTGGGAAGGCTGAGGAATAATAACTTTAATCTATTGCTTGTTAGACCATATATATCTAAGCATTCTGGAAAAGAGTTTTTCACTACGTAAGAAAATCCACATGCTCAATATTCCTGTCATGTTGCTCTTGGAGAGGCACCATCACCGTGTGCAGAGAGACACACAGCACTGTCTGAAGCAGCAGTGTGCCCTCAGAAGGGCAAATGTGATCTGACCAAATACATATCCATAGTGGAACTGGTCTATCGTGTCTAGTGCTCCTGAGGACTGAGGTTGATAAATCAGAATGCTTAGAAGGTTGTTAGGAGTTTCCAAGAAAGTGAGCACTTCCTCTTTTTTCTGTCCATTTATCTCTTCTTTTTGACCTTGCTCAATTTAATTCAGTTTTGTATTTTTGTATTTTTTTCCTGGGGAAAAAAAATTTAAAAAGCACAATACAGTTCACCTCACTTTTAGATAGGAAAAAAAAAAAGACAAGCTCAGTTTTGATTCCTCATTCATGGCACTTTGTTTTCTTAATATTTTCCTATCTTAGGTGCCAGGAAGGGGAGCTCAGTTACTCAGAGTAAATCCTTTATTTGCACCATCTTAACTTAGGTGCCCTGCAAAGCAAAGCCTGATGCTAAAGTCAATATATTCCTTTTGTATTAGTGAGTACAGTTTCAGGTAAGACAACGTGAGGGAAAAGGTTAGCAAGTCAAGAAATGAAGATGCACACATCAGACAGGAATTAACTGAGAGTGTGTGCACATATTCTCAACCAGGAACAGCTCTCGAGAAGTCAGAATGTCTTCTCAGCAAACTGGAATTGCGTGGAAAGGGAAGCATTTATCTGTACGACCCTACTTTTTCCAGTCAGACGTTTAATACAAGGGATTTCAACTTTCAAGGATGGCCAGGAGGTACGCTCGTAACGCCAGCTGAGCTCCGTGGCATTTCAGGTCTCCACCCAAGGGAGGCCTGCTGGAAGGACCACAGAGGGCGGGAGGGGAGAGAAACAGGAGACGTAGCATGACATTTTGAAACAAGTCCCTGTCAGCGTCTACAGATAAATCAGTCAACATCGCTGCAGGACTCGTTGCTACAGAGATAAAGGAAGAAAATGAGGAGTCTCAGAAAGAAAAGGAGCGAAAGTAAATGAGAAATGTTTACAGCGGAGATGTCTTTGGCACTTTCAAATCTCTGACTCTGAGTTTTGCTTTCTAGTAGGAAACTTCCTTCTTCTTTTCTCACATCTACGCGCGCGCGCACACACACACACACACACACACACAGACACACACACACACACAACCTTATCTTTACAAGTTGACAACACTTTTTCATAAGACTTACAACCCACTTTCTTGATTTAGATGAAAAAAAATCTGTAGACTTGTTGGTTTAAATAAGGAGGTATGAGTATTTTTAGGCACAAAAGTTTAGAAAAACTTTAAGCTTTCTCATGGTAGGTTTCAGACAGGGAAATTTAAAATAACAACAAAACACATGAGTAAAATAGTGAATATTTGAAATTCTTCAGAGGACACTTGTTCATTAATATAATATAGGTTATACATTATATAAACATTATCTGAAAATTAAATGCTTTGTTAAAGTATATATGAATTTACTTGTTGGGAATGCATAAGAGATATGGCAGCTGCATTTAAGTCAATATGATTTTCTTATTTGTGATGCATTAGTTTCTAAAAGGGGTAAAGATATTCAATAATTAAATTTCTCAGTGTTTGAGTTACATGTAGCTCAGTTGTCAAACAGGAAGAACTTCTTGTTGTGCAGATATTACCAATTGTAATTAATGCTTGAATTTAATTTTGACAGCCTGTGTCTAATAGCTGAAGTGTATATGCAACTGTAAATCTATAAGCAACTGTTTGATTGACTTTATGTCATCATTTATGCACATTGCTGCTCACAGACTTGTAATATATTCTGCACCTGAATTTGTAATTAGTATATTTAAATCAACCCAGCTAACATCACAGCTGAGAAGCAATGTAGGACGATATACCCACCATCACTTGAGCTCTCAACACTGCTAGACACATTCAAAGTAATCATCACTGTCTATAGGTCCACTTCTTGAACCTGAAGCTTTCTCCTGAACCCTCATATTCTTCCTATGTTTCTCTTTAAAAGAGATTCAGTGTTTGGTGTACAATGCTTTCCAGCAATTAAATCCGATCTGATCAAAGGTACAAGTAAGCTATGCGTGAAACTCGACAAAGCCTTCCTGCGAACAGAAACAGAATTAAATAAATGAATGAGAAATCAGTGCCCATTTGTACCACACATATGTGACACTTCCTTCACTGGTGAGCTTCGCAGAGTTCATGGCAGGTGAGGCAAACACAGCACAAGAGCCCCACGTGCTTCTAAGAACCCACAATTGTCACCGGGAGAACTGAGCTCAAGTAGATGTAAAATTTATAGAAAATATACTTGTTTTGTTCTTTATTATACTTAAACAATATATTGCTTTATCAAAATCCATTTCAAATTTATAGATAGAAATCTAATAAATTACACAAAATAAAACTTCAAATTACAGTTCCATTTTATTAAATAAAAGTTACTGGTAACTTTTATTACCAGTAATAACTGGTAACTACTGATGCATGGGTTTTGTCTACTTTGAATGGGGAGTTTCAGTATGTGTACTATAGACGTTTACCAGCCTTTTTGGCCTACATGATTTACAGTCTCTCAGGTGCACAAAACCTCCACCACTGGTGAAACAAACATTGCCAGAGGTCACCTGCACCTCAGATGTCCCAATCCTAAGGTACTGGTCTATCATAAAGCTGAACAAACAACTGGTATTGTTTATTTACAGCATGATTGTTGTTATATAACCTAGGAATTTGTGTATACAGTCATTGGCAATTTTCTTCATTTTTATAAAAAAGTTTGTTACTAGGGCTGGGCGTGGTGGCTCATGCCTGTAATCCCAGCACTTGGGAGGCAGAGGCAGGAGGATTGCTGTGATGTGAGTTGGAGGCTCAGGGCCAGCCTGAACTACAAAGTGAGACCCTGTCTCAAAAAAAAAAAAAAAGTTTGTTACTTAAAAAATGGAAGAAATGTCACAGTATTTAATTTCAGAATAGCACCACAATTCATGACAGTCAGATTGTAGCAGGCTAAGGAGCCAAGCTAGTTAATAAATTTTAACTACTAATTCAACAATCAATAACATTTTTACATTTAAAATATGTGCCCTAATTAATACTAATCATAAAAATGGTCAATAACATTGAATATGATTTTTCCTACTCTGTTTTGAAGCACATAAATACAGGAGATAATGCAAAATCTATCATAAAAGTATTAAACATCATCACATAAATTTATATATTGATTTTTTAAAAATAAAATGACTAAAAAAAGATAATTTTGTAGAATGTAAATATATCTCCACTAAAGAATCTCAGATAAATAGAAAATATCTGATGCTTTCAACTCACAGCCATTATAATTACATTAAGGAGAATAAAATTATTTTGATTTAATATTGTGCTTTATACTCCTACCACTGAAATAAGATATGACTGTCAGAAAAGCAAATAAAATGAAAGGAGTACAACAGAAGAAGAAAATCAAATATTCAATTTAGAAAAATAGATAACAGTGAAAATAAATAAAAATCCTTTACAAAATAATATATAAAAACATAAAACATATATTCACTATCGCAATATAATATAACTACAATAAAAATAGGCCTTAAAATTAAAACCAAATGTAAACTACTTATAATGAAAGTGACAAAGAAACATAATCCTAAAAAAAAATAAAACTGTTGAATTATAGAAGAAAATAATTTTGAAACAAAGAAGTTGTTATTTCATTAATGGAAAATCTGTTAAATGAAAAACTAATGGCAGCTAGTATACACGGAATGTATTTCATATATTATGAATTATGAATATTGTACATGTATCTTCCTAGCAAACATTCCAGAAATTTATGAAGCTGCTAGCATGATGAAGCCAGCAAAGGAGAAGCAGACATAAACTTACTGGGCATTAGACCTGATCTGTCAAGTTCATCAAGTTATGAGTTCCTGTGTCCTCTTTTCTTTTGCTCCTTTCATCTATTAAGGTTAAAAATATGAAGAAAGAAGCAATTTTTCACTGTATTCTGTAACAATGAGATCTATTTTCTTTTCTTCAGTAGGAAGATGATTTATTACAAATGTATAGTCAGCAGGATTTGCATGCATATAGAGCATTACTGTGCTGAACTTCCACAGATCTTCAAAGAGGGGTTGTTTTCCCTCTATCCTGTTCTGTATAATGATTATTTTGGAAACATACTTATTAAAAGGTTTAAGTGAAGCATGCATCTAATGAGCATAGGCTAGAAAGATTAATTAAAGGCAAGCATCAAACAATTACATAAATTAAAAGGAAGTAAAAACTTTTCTTCCATATTTCAATCTGTTCGAATTTGCATTTATTCAGATCATTTCAACTTCAATATTTAGCCATGAAAATTCCAAATTAGTGTTTCTGTAACTGAGTCACTATTCATGTATTTGTTGTCATTGAAAATGATTTTTGTCAGATTAAAAATTTACAAAAATAATTAATGAAACAAAACAAATAGATGGTTGTTTGAATGGTTTTACACTTTCATGTAAGAACAAAATTATATTGATCTTTTGGATTAATCTCTATTTATTTTCCCTAAACTCATATGTAATCCTATAAAAAATATTTTTTAAAAAACAGTTAATTTTATAAGAAGTAACAAATTTTAAAATTAGCAAATTAACAAATTTTACATAATATTCTTCCAGGAATATTAGTGTATTAATATTCAGTGTGACCATTATATAACAGATGTGGCCATTATGTTGGAGCATCAGCTTGACTGACTGTGAAATCTACTCGAGGCATGGATGGTGCATGCATAGGAGTGTCTGAGTGCTCATGAACGTATCACCTTGGGACCTCTATCTTGTTCCCTGCCCACTCCTCTTTGATCTCATTCCCCTCCTTTACTTCCAAGATGCCATCAACTACACAGCCTCACTCTTCTGAGTGCTTCCATGGTATTTCTGGCTTGGAACCTACTATCCATGTACTCACCTCCCTTAAACTATGAACTTAGTTATGCCTTTTCTCCTCTAAGTTGCGAGTGTCAAGTATTGCTCCCATCAGTGGGAAACTTGATGATTCTTAAGTATCTTAGCACAGAAATGTGGACAATAAAGGCTAGGACCAGAAAGGCTCAGGTAGGAAAAATAACTCATTGCCATTTGGACAGGTCATGTGAGTTATAAGCTGCCAGAGAACTCACATGCATTTTCCCTGTATTTTTAGATTTTACTGAAAGCTAAGATTAAGGGTGGGGATTTATTGATCTGGTAGAGGAAATTTCAAAGCTGCCCAAAGTTTAAACTGTGATAGGGGGGTATTCTGCCTCAGCAGATTTACAGTAAGAATCAGGGGAAAATTAGAGCAGAAAAATTTGAAAATGTAAAGTTTAGCTGAGAAGGAAAAAAATGTAATGTTGAGACCCAAAGAGGTATAGATTCTAAAGGGATTAATGTCATGCAAAAAGAATTTAAGTAGTTTATATAATAAAAAGAAAAAAATATCTTAAATATATCTTATGAATTATAAGATCCCATTCTTCACAATCTCAAATTTCAAGTTTAAACCTTCCATTTGTGGCAAGTTTTCAGTTCATTCTTGGAGAAGGTCCTTTACACCCCTCAAGAATTGATTTCCAAGAATTTGTTTTATAAATCTCAACCATCCAGGCAATTAGAGCACTGGCTTCCATAATCCAAATATTAATGGCCAAATGCACCCACATTTTGCAAGCTTTCAGAATGCAACAATTATAGATTGGTTGGGCTGGGAAATTTAGCTCAGTGGTTCTGGAGTCTGCTGGGAGAGCACAAGGTCCCAAATTCAGTCTTCAATACCACATATCACAATGCTAGCTAGTGGCTCATGCCTGTAATCCTAACACTCAGGAGGCAAAGACAGGAGAATTGTCATGACTTTGAAGTTTGTCTCATCTACATACTGAGTTCAGGGTCAGCCTGAGCTACAAAACAAGACCCTGTTTAAAAAAAAAAAGTCATAAGTCAGTGACACTTCTATTTAGAATTCAAAGGCTATACCTGTGAGAACAGATGAGTAGTCCCTGAGAGGGTAAACTACATTTTGATTTCAAGATGTGATGTCCAAAGTATAAAAAATTCGATAACTTCCCTATAGCTGCTCACGTAGGAGACAAAACACACCTGGCTCTAAGTTCTCTTCTTCTTTTGTTTTTTAATTGAAATCTTTATTGGTACATTACATATACGCATCATGATTGCACTCTTCTTGGCCTAAATACAATTCTTTGAACAAATTAGTAATAAGATTTAGTGACTTAGATAAATTAAACTGTTCATTCACTTTCAGAGAATGAGAAAGTGATTGATTTTGGTTCAAGAAGTATTTCTGATACTTGCCACTTATGTGATAACTGTCTGCCAACATTTCATTCCTGGTAAGTTTCCTTCTACCAGAAGTATCTCATAATACCATTTAAGTCTAGGTAGCACATTTCCAAAGAAATCTATGGCCAGTCAGATCATAGAAAAAAATAGACATCAAAATTATTCCCCATACTTAACAATTTCTGGAACAGATGAGGTTTCTGAGACTATCTGATGAGTCGTCCAGGAAATCTCAAGACCAAATTGTACTTATATGTCAGTTGAAACTGGAACTGTCGCCAGGAAATGGTATTTCTTATACCTATTTGACAAGAGATGAGATTTGGTTTACTTTAACAAAGTTTGAAATTGGCAAGTTAAAAACTAGAAAGTTGGTCCTCCTGTTGTAATTTACACTGTTCTCACCATGGGCATCTAGGGAAGAATCTTGATTCTCCTTTCTCTAAGAAGCAGTTGAAGAAATCTCCTTATAAAGATTTCATCCCTGGAAAAAAATCGTTTTATTTTTAGAAAGCATTCCTTTTGGTTCCAATATGATGGCAAATTCCAATTTAAAAATGAATTAATAGAACTTGCTGATTATTACTGTGCTTAATTTATAAATGTGGTTTTAAAAATAGAGAAGCAAAGAATCAATATTTATAAATGTATGCATCCCCCTGATCTTCGTACTTCCCTTGGAGATTCCATAATCTGTTCCCAAATCTCACTCATTTCACTTTCACCTGCCTGTCAATTGTCAGTTAAAGCGAATCAGCCATTTATATATATTTTTTCTGTTCTTCCCATGAAAAATGATGGAAATTTTCACATGACAGTTGGTAATTACAGAAGTTCCACAGGGACTAATATTCAATATGCTCGTTGAAGCAAACTCTGGATACAATTATTGAAGTCATTTCCCAGAGCACCACAGGTACCTTCTGAATATGAGGGGTGAAGAGATTTATTTATTGCTCTCATCATAAACTTCACTGTGATGAATAAACCAGTTTGCATCCATGTGAGGCTTTCTCCCACATTAAACTCAGCTGCGGCCTATTCTATCTACCTTCTAATAATAAAGTAAAACATTTTATCTCCTTGACTTCAGGTGGATAGAAAGCCCTTTTACAGTGTGATGTGTCTCATATTCCTCTTCATTAGTATTTGATATAGCTATAAAAATGTAAAATAGTAAACATATTGTAACTTGTTTGAACAATAAAATAAAAAACCAAAACTTTAATAGTAGTGAACAAAGTAATATGAAGAAGAAAAAGCTGATGGTGTTTTAGAACCAAATTCTAATGTTGATGACTTTATGCTGTGTTGCCCAGGGAAGGCTGCAGATGGAGAGAAGAGGGGTCCCACATTATGATGCCCACGTCCTTCTACGGGCTAAGCAGGACATTTTAAATATTGCTAAGTGTTATTATTGTGCTTCCAAGTTATCTCACAGTTTTCAAGGAGCTAAAAATAAAATATATTCTAGAGAAGCATCTATACTTCAGAAACTACCAGTCCACAAGACCAATTGTATTTAAAAAACTCAAAATTTAAAAAGGCAAGGAAGTATTAACCCTATTAAGTCAGAGTATAAATATTATTCCACTTATAGTGTAAAAATGGTGGAACAAAATTTCTAACAGAATCAACAGAATTGTTTTTTTTTAAATTACTTGTTCATTTTCATCTATAGAGTAGAAAAGTAACTCATTTTCCATTTCTTATCCTTGGGTCATGCTAACCTAAATGAAAGAGCTGAATACTGATTTCTACAGCACACAAAATGTAAAAAAACAGTGAATTCTAATTGAACACTAAAACTCACTTACTTACATTTTGTAATATTTGAAAATCCATAGTTCCAAAGTTGTAGTGGAATATTTTTCCAGTACAATATTTTTTTCTCTTTTTCTTTATCAACTGCATAAGCTTTAACATTGTCTCCAGTTTTGTGACACTATTTTTTTTTTTTTTACCTTTTTCTGTCTCCATTCACTGATTAATTCTATTGTCTTCATCATTACTTCTGTCAGGAACATTTATTTCCCTAATTTTCATCTTTGGTTGGAACGCAGACTGGCAGGTTTAGAAGTCAGTTAACTAATAGCAGAAGTATCTGATTTTTGTTATAGCATTGGCCCACAGAAGCTGTTGTTTCCAAAATTCCACCGAAGCTGAACAAGGACTGCTCATGTATGGGCAGACTGCTGGCTCGCCTTCTCCCAGTGCTCAGGCTCTGAGCTCTCACGCAACCAGCGCAGGCATAGGAAACCACAGAAATTCTATCTGCTTCTTTGACCACAGTAAGTAAGTGCTACTCCTGCATAGACAGGCCTGTGGTGCAGGATTGGCCTACCTCCTCCACAGCACTCAAGCCCTTAGTTCCCACATGACCAGCTTGGGAGGAGGGGCATGCAGAGTCTCCATCTTCTTGTCTGCCCACATTGATGCTTAGGTCCTGAACTCTCATTGGACAAGAACATGGGAGGAACCACCAGAGAGGCCATTTATGTGTCTGCACACACCAAAGAAGTGAGGGGAAGGGAGGGAACTCAGGCAGAGGCCTTTGGTACAAGACTTCCCTGTCTGCCACAATGAAGAAATACCCACTGAAAGAGTAATTTAATTCTTTGGATAAATCCATTTTAGTAGAGATTTCCAGGGACAAATACATAGAAGGGTAATTAAGATTGGGTTGCATAAATTCAAAAATAGAGAATTAAAGTAGAATCCATTGGATGATATATAATTTGGCAAGGAAGTCAGGTAGGCATTGATTTGCTAGTCTAATCAGCTTTCAAAACCAAATGTACTGCTTTAATATCAAAAAGGACATAATGATTCTCTGTTTTCTCTTTACCAGTAAATTACTGAAGATTTTTGCATGTAAATTCATTAGAGAGATTGCCCTATAGTTCTCCTTTTTGAACAGATCTCATTCTTTTGAAATCAATGTATTAGTTGCTTCTAGAAATTAATTTGGAAGTCTTGAATACCTATCAATGTCATTAAAAAGTTTGAAAAGTAGTGGAATTAGCTCTTCTCTATATGTCTTATAGAGTTTTCTTTGCTTGTAGGTTTTTAATTATATTTTTAATTTCATTAATATTGGAGTGTTTAGCATTTTCATATCTTTTCTTTCAATTTTGGGTTCATATGTGTGTAGGAATCTGTGATAAAACAGCATGGTACTGGTAAGGAAACAGAACCAAGATTCAGTGGAACAGACTAGAAGACACAGAAACAATTCCAGACATACTAAGCCACCTCATCTTTTTTTTTAAATTTTTTAATCTTTATTGGTATATTACATATATGCATCATGATTGCTATGGGAAATAATGAGAATTAAGTTGTGTCTTATACTGGTACAAATCCCCTTTGTGGAGTGCAATCATGAAGCCACCTCATCTTTGACAAAGGAGTCAAACAGCTTCAGTGGAGGAAAGACTGGGTTTCAACTTGCCAAAAATTAAAGCTAGACCCATGTCTTTTATCATACACCAAACTAAAACCAAAATGGATGAGAGACATCGATATTTATACAAAAACTCTAAGTTTACTGGAAGATAGGTTAGCTAGAACTGTTGAAGACATTAGTATAAAGAAAGACCTTATGAAAAACAAACCTCATCAGAACAGGAACCAGCAGAAAGAATTAACAAGTGGGATCTCATCTTACTAAAAAGCTATGCAGCAAGAGAAACCACCAACAGAGCAAAAAGATAAGTTACAAGTTGGATAAAAAAATCAATTGTTCCCTAAACAAAGAACTGCTATATAGAACATATAAAGAACCTAAAAAATCAACTCCTCCAAATGTAAAGACCCAATCCCAAAATGAGCATTTGAAATGCACAGACATTTTCCAGACAAACAAGTAAAGACAGAGAAAAAACATGAAGAAATGTTTAATGTTGCCGGTTATTTGAGAGACAGTTGAAAACAACATTAAGATTACATCTTGCTCCACAAAGAATGGCTGCTGTTAAGAAATCAATCAACAATAAATGCTGGTGGGCTGCGTGGAGAAAAGCATCCTTCTCTAATCTTGGTGGGAATGTAGACTATTGCAAGCATGGTGTAAATCAGTGTGAGGATTCCTCAAAAAATTAGGATGAGAGATTCCGTTTGACCCTGCACCCTGCTCACGCCTGTAATCCCAGCACTCAGGAGACAGAGGCAGGAGGATTGCTGTGATGTGAGTTGGAGGCTGAGCTCAGGGCCATCCTGAACCACAAAGCGAGACCTTGTCTCAAAAAAAAAGAAAAAAAAGAAAAGAAAAGGAAAAGCTAACCAAATCTCATCTCTTGTCAAATAGGTATAAGAAATACCATTTCAGAGTATTACTCTGCCATAAAAAATGATAAGTTTGAATCATTTCTACTTAAATGGACATACCTTGAGGATATCCTCATAAGTGAAATAAATAGGGCACAGATGGGTACATATCGCATCTTTTCTCTGGTATGAGAAAATAAAGATGTAATGAGTCCTAGCATTCTATGTTATATATTGTGAAATAGAAAATGCTCAATGTAAATAGGGTGAAGGGGGAAAATGTTGAGATTGTAACAAAAAAGTAAGGAAACAAATTTTATGTATATGGAGGGTGGTAGGGTGGGTAGGGCTATGGGAAAAAATGAGAATTAAGTTGTGTCTTATACTGGTACAAATCCCCATTATGGAGTGCAATCATGATGTGTATATTTAATATACCAATAAAGATAATAATAATAATTAAAAAAAGAAATACTATTTCATTGTGACAGTTCCAGTTTCAACTGACATATAAGTACAATTTGGTCTTGAGATTTCCTGGACGACTCATCAGATAGTCTCAGAAACTTCATATGCTCCAGAAGTTGTTAAGTATGGGGAATAATTTTGATGTCTATTTTTTTCTATGATCTGACTGGCCATAGATTTCTTTGGAAATGTGCTACGTAGAGTTAAATGGTATTATGAGATACTTCTGGTAGAAGGAAACTTACCAGGAAAAAAATGTTGTCAGACAGTTATTATGTAAGTGGCAAGTATCAGAATTACTTCTTGAACCAAAATCATTATGCCACAGCAACATATGTGAACCCATGTGTGTATCAGTTCATATTGTAACAGCTAAATCTTGCAAACAGCTCAGTCAACAGGAAAGTGGATAAAGAAGTTTTGTTTGTTTGTTTGTTTGTTTTTGTAAAGTGGATATTACTCATCCATAAAGAATGAAAAATTGAGTTCTTAATACACAAATGAATGCATCTTTAGGACATAATCATAAATAAAATACAAAAGACACAGACATGCAAATACTGTATTGTTTCTCTAGTATTAGAAACTAAAGGTTTAAATGAGGCCCAGAATGTATGATAGATGTAAAGTAGGAAGGAAATGTTCAAATGGTAAAAGAAAAGGGAACAAGAGGAAATTAAGAATGGAAAGGAAAAAAATCTGATAATGGAAACAAAGGTTATATATTCAATGTTTGGGGATGTTGGGATGGATAGGGGAATGGGTAAAATGAGAACGATAATATGTCACGTACAGGTGCAAAGTTTTGGACTTGAATGTAATCATAATGCGTATGTAAAATGTTCCAAAAATCTCAATAAAAAATTACACAACAAACAAACAAACAAACAAAATATTCAAAGGAGAACTACAATGGATGGTTCAGGGAAAGGAAAGGAGGGAAGGAGGAATGAAAAGACAAAGAAAAAATTAAAAGTAAGCTTTTATTAATAAGAATGGGAGGAGAGGTTGAAGGGAGGGCAGGAAAATGGGAGAAAATAACCAAGATACATCATGTACAGGTAAAAATTCTCAGTAGTGAGTGTGATCATAATGTACATGCAAAAGCTATTGTGCTTAATGAATGGAAAAAATACAGAAAGTGAGAAGATCTGCTACAGTTGACAATAGGGTGTTGAAGATTATTAGACTTGATTTTTTTAAAAAAGCAATCATTGGAGGGCGAAAGGAAAGCTGAAGTATTTAGGAGCTTACACTAATTCTATGGTTTGTTTTCCTCACAAGAAAATCAAGAGCCATTCTTGAATTCCATCATATTTCCTAAAAATTCTCATCTAGTGCAGTATAATACCCAACATATTTTTAAAACTAAATAAGCAAGGCTAAACTTAGTCCTATATGTCTATATATTTTAAAAAATTAAGCAGGAAGAGAATATGCTAACAGAATTATAAGCCATTAGGATGGAAGAGGAATTAAATTAGGATTAAACCTTCAGTCCCTTTGTCCCCAGCACAACCTTTCATCACTTACATGAAAAACTGAACAAAAACCATGCAATAGTTTTTTTTTAAAACTCTGTAGTTTATATGGTGTGTGTGTGTGTGTGTGTGTGTGTGTGTGTGTGTGTGTGTGTGTCTGTATTTAGTACTTGAAGTGTGGGAATATATCTAACATTGACTAATGCCTAATTGTGAATGCTTGAATGAAAATGTTAATGTTTATGTACGTGAATGATGAAAAAAGAAGTAATTTTATGTGTCTACAATGAAGAACTTTCTTTTTAAATAGGTGTATCTGAATTGCAAATTACAGGACACATTGTACATAAAATACTTATTGAATTAAAACTTGTAGATAACCTTTCTTAGATAGTATGAGAGCTATGTTTATTTAATTTATTACATATCATACATAATGATTTGTCATATTTTGAAGGCACAAATTGAAAGTATATTTAAGACTTTAAAATTACTAAAGTTAAAAATCAAATCAAAACTGGAGGCCATACTTATATGTGTAATAAATAGAATACAGATGTGTAAATATTATATTCTTTCTGTAGTGTGAGAAACTCAAGGTATAAATGAGGTACAGAATGTATGGAAGGTATTGTGAAATAGGAATAAAATATTCAAAGGAAAGGGAAATTGGGGGGCCAGGAGGAAACAGACAAGGGGAAGAAAAATTTCCTAGTAAAAAAATGGAAACAAGGTTTATGTAGGTGGCGGGGGACTTCAAAGGAGGGCAGAGAAAAGGGAAAAATGAGAATCAAGATATATCATATCAGGGTACAAATACTCAATGAAGAATGTATTCATAATGCATTCATAATGTGTATCAATAAACTGTTTATTAAAAATTCAAATCAGCATATGTGAAATGTTCTTCTAATTATTACTTCATTATTTGTCCTATTTAAAATTTGTCAAGCATCAGGTGAAATATTTCACAGAATTTTAATTGAATCAAACAATGATTTAAGAATTAACAGAAAGTTATGCAAATCTGATAAATTATAATAAGAACACAAAGTATCTCAGAGAATTTGTTAAACATGAATGTACATTAAGGAAAATGGAATGATTATGAGGAGTCCCAAGGATAATTTTAAAAGTTGGGTGAAAAAGTTCAAAGTTCGGAAAAAAGAATAAAATACTATATTAGAATACTTGAGAGAATTTTGGAAAAATTTCTATTCCTACAGCAGTTTTCATCGAGCATCAGATGGTGCCCTTGACAAAGATTGACATTGAAAATGTAAGTTATAGAGCAAGGAGAGTAATTTAAGTCCAATAAATCAACAGGGCCATATGGTCTAGACCATGAATTGTGAAGGGAGTCGTGTTAAATTTAACAGATGCAAGGCAAAAATAAAACAATATAAAATATATACTTAATAATAACATCTGCCTTTAAAGACTGGAAGTTTCCTAATTTGATGTGTAGAATACAAAGGGGGAAATGTGGAAGAGGAAGAACAGAAGAATTCAACTCTGCCTACATTAGCCTGTGATTTGAGTGATCTTGTGTATTTGTACATTGTCTTTATCTTCCCAGATTTTTATAGTATGATTTTTGTATCATCTACCATCCTGGTGATATTTTTTTTTAAACCAATGCAGCTTGAAAAATTGGTCCTTATATATTTTCACTCATTTAAGACAAAAACAAGTTAATTCATTTTTCTCCCTACACATAAATTTTTCCAAACTCTCACTGTCTCTCTCTCTCTCTCTCTCTCTTACTCTCTTGTCTGTCCCCTCCCCTATCCTTTACCCTTATCCCTCTTCATCTTCCCCTGCCCCTTTTCCTCTCTGATGTATGTGTATGCATGTTTACTCATTTGCTTCCTTTTGGTTGTAAGTGTTGATGTTAATGACACTGACACATTTCAATACACTTCATTTCAAACTGATTTGACAGTTCTTAAGTTTGTTATTTAGTGATGGATTCACACTCTTGGAATCCAATAAAACTTTTTAAAAATCTATTAATTTGCAATTTGGAAAAATATAATTTAAACAATTATTTTCAATTTTTATTGACATACCAGATACAGTGGGAGTATCATAGGGTATCGTTAGTAAGAGTGTCATAATTTTGATAAACTTTAATGCACATATGCACCATAAGACTTCCAGTTAAACCATCATAAAAGACACTGTTGCCGTCAAAGAGCTCCTCTTCCCCTTAATATTATAGGCAGACGAGTTAGGTAAAAATAGTACAAGCAATCAGACAGGGCTAAGTTCCTGAAAAGGCTAGAACAAGAGTGAGGCACATCACAGCTGTACCAGAGGAACATCAGCTGAAAATCAGACTTCCATATGAAGACATGGTGACAGATCTATACACTCTTTTCAGGAACGGGGCCTGGTAAAGACTAGGCAGGCATCGACCACCTCAGGCAGTGACCAGAGATTGGATGATCATGGCTGTGGTCCACACGGTACCCACATGGATTTCATTCTATAAAACTGCTCCGTAAAGTGACATGCCTGGGCTACCCCCTTGGATCTCCCTCCTGGCCCTCAGGTTCTTTCATATCAATAAATGTCTTCCTACCATTAGCCTCCATTGATTCTATAACTCATGCATTGATTTCTAGAGAGCCTGAATTTGGAAAATCATACAATTAACAGCCTAGAAGATTCAAAATTTCATATTTTATTTCTGATAATATTTCTTGCTTATCAGTATTGACTCAGAGGTAATCACTCTTTTTTACTCTACTATTATCAGTATTTTGATCTAAAACTCCATATATGTATATCACACTGATTATTGTCTAACTTCATTTATTCCAAATGTCTGTGGGATTCCACTGTCAATCAGTAGATTAATTTTATTTATTTTTCTTTAGAGTTGATTTCATTCTATGGTTGGTAATATATTATAGATTCATTGTACTATTGATGGAAATTGGATTTCTCTGCAGTTTCTGCCTCCAATCAATACAAAATATTTTTTTTTTAGTTTTATCTTTTCAGAACCTTTGTATGTTTTTACATGATTGTATATTTAAGGCTAAATTCATTAACCATAATCACTTAAATTTAGTATATATTGCCAAACTGTGTTACAAAATCCAATTCAATTAACATTTAAATTGAGACACAGAGAGAATATGAGAGAATACCTGTTTCACGACTGGTCTTCTCATCTCTAGTAGTTAAGTGAGAAGAAACTTGTCACTGTGGAATTAATTTGTATTTCTCTGAAAAATATTGACAGTAGGACACTATGATGTTTATTTGATAATTTTCCAACTCCAAATACATTTAAGATTTTTGCTCATTTAGAAAAATATGTTTATTTTTCTCTTGTTTTTAGAGAATCTTTATTTATTCTAAAAGTAACACTTCTGTTGAATTTATCATTTACACATTCATCTGTGATTATCAAGTATTATAAATTGTACTTAAATTCCCTGAAATTTATTTTGCATTCCTTTTGGGGTTCTGCTTATAATCTTTTGCCTCCACCAAGAACATGGACATATCTCTTCACAGTGTATTAACTTAAAGGCTTTGTTGTTTTCCATGTCACTCTTGAATTTATGATTTTCCATTCAATAATTTGTGTTGTCTAAAATGAACAAAGGTATGTTGTTCATATTTCTTCAAACAAAAGACAAGTTGTTACTGTACTGTTCATTGAAAATACTGTGTTTTCCTGGTTGAACTTCAGTGACATCTTGTAAATCAAAGTAAGTAAATTCTCTATAAAGTGTATTTTTTCTATTGCTTATCCTGTGCTATAAAAAAAGAACATAATAAGTTGTGTCTTATACTGGTACAAATCCCCATTATGGAGTGCAATCATGATGTGTATATTTAATGTACCAATAAAGATAATTAAAAAAAAAAAGAACGTAAGCTTATAATCTGCAATCCCTTGTACATCTACCAGGAATTTCTAAGTAGTATAGTGGTATCCTCACAGATTATTCTGGGAATGAAGCATACCCATAAATACACACACATGTAAATGCACATTTATACACTTAGAAAAAGACAAAAAGGAAGAAATTGTGACATTAAAGAATATGTGAAGAATATATGAAGAATATGTGACATCATAAAAAATTTGCCTGTTTATTTTGAGTGTAAGAAAGTAAAATTTATTACTTATATAGAGTGATTTTTACAAGCATGATTAAAATACGCAGACACTAGCTGCTCATCCTTTCCACATTTTTCCATCACACCATAGCTTCTATGTACTGATGAACTCCCTGACTCCACCTCAAGTTGCTTTCTTGTGGCTCTATCCTTAGTAGACTGCGTGCTGCTATGCAGAATGAATCCACGTGATTCCTAATGTCCAGAAAATGATTTCTCAGAGTTTTAGAGGGTGAGAAGTTCAATACAGAAAAACTGCCTGCTGCTTTATCTCATAGAGAAAGAGCAAAGAGGGCGCAAGAGTGAAGCAAAAGGAGCCAAACTCACCCTTCTAGAAGGGACTGACTGATTCACTCAGTCATATAAGCCAAATCCTGTGAGTGCAGACTTAACTCCCCTTATGGTATAATCACCTCTTTATAACC
>PVIR01008646.1:39896-56180 GCA_004026965.1 Petromus typicus
TTATGACCCTTTTTTTTATGACGTGACTTGATTCTCATTTTTTCCGTTTCCCCCCGCCCTGCCTTCCCCCAGGCCCTATATACACAATCTTTCTTTTCCTTTTTCTTTATTATTACCACATTCATTTCCCCCTCATTATTTACCTTTACACTCTTTCCTTTTGAAATATTTTCTACTTTGCAATATCAACTATACATACTACAACTCATTTACAACTTCGTATTCTCACACCAAAGAAAAAATATGATATTTAGACATCTGTGACCTATTTATTTTGCTTATGAGGATGTCCTCTTTTTAAGAGTGTCAAAGTGGGAATTAAATTTTGACCTGAGTCTGGGAGGGGTCATTCTGTCCAGAGCACTCTCAAGGCTGTGTCCTCACTTTCCTGCCTTTTGCTCAGGTACTAGTTCAACTTAGTATTTGAAATTTTTATTTCTTCCAGAATTCTAATTTTAAGGCATCCACTCAGCTAGATCTCTGTCATCAATTTAATCTCAAATTTTATTTCTAATTTAGATGCCATGAATCACCAATCAAAAGTGACCATTAACATTCATTAGCCCTATTTCAACTCACCTACCCAAATCATTTCCTACTACATTCTTGCACTTTCTTTTATCAAAGCATCCTGCAAAGCTTGAAAAGATACTGATTATGTATTTTTGTTCAACTCATTTATATATTTGTTTATCTTTTGCTGTCTGTATTTGACTTCCTATGCATTTTAAATTTGTGTTTCAATTAATTTTATTTCAGTATATAATATTTCTTGTCTAGTCATTTTAACTTATTCAACTTAATAAAAGATACATTCAGACTGTAATATATTAAATATTATCTTACTGATTATAGAGACTTTGTATTCCTTTTAAGTTTAGATTAATTATGTAGAAATCTTTTGGAGTCTTTTTCATGAAAACACTTGAGATTGGTTTAAATAATAAAAATACCAATAGAAAATGTTTAAATATGGTAGAAATGACAATAAATGGAATAACATCTTAGATTTGTTGTTTGTTTTTAAAATTCTATTTATGTATTATGCACCAGTATGAATATTGGTGTATGTTCTCTGGAATAGGTAGTCCCTTTCAAAATGGCTCAATAAATAATCATTAAAGTTATATACCAAATAAAATTTCAGTTTTAAGCAAGCTCTAATCAGAGTGAATAATCTTAATGTAATTTAGCTTATGTCTTTCACATTCAAGGTTTAAAGTAAAGAGTAAACATGAAACTAAAATTATTATTCATTTCTCCACAGCACGGCTGTTTTTCTACTATGAAATAATAATGTGCTGATTTTTTCAATAATTTTTAGAGATCTCAACTGGGTTTATTTTAATTCTCATCATTAGACATATTTGGATGTTCCATTTTTGTCTTGAAAAGATATAGTGGAATCCTTAAAGAAAGGAAAGGCAGGACTGCTGTGGAGAGATCTCATTAACAGGAGGAAGAAGGTAAAAATTGTCATAGCACCTTATGTATAAAAATAGAGGACTGGACCTTCTCACACCAGCCAACGACTGTTAACACTCCACGGTTTTACGTATTGAAAATTAATAACAGTGCCCTGATGACTGAGATAAAATCTCACTTTAGATAAACAGAAACAGTCCTGGCGGCTTTCAGTCGTCTGAGGAGAGAGGAGGTTGGTATTTTTTTCCGAAAACGGCTGCTGCTTCCAGCGGGGAATACAAATACGCAGTTGTGAGTAAATGTAGATGTTCCCCTTACCGAAGTTTCAGCGATGTGTTTTGGGATCGGCGACAAAAGGGACACATTGTCAGCAGCACTGGCAGCTTTCGTAGCAGCTTTTCCAACAGCAATTGGAATAGATCAATTATGTCCTCAGTGGTTTCCACACAAGCAGGGAAACTGAGGAGCCTCTGGCCATAACACAAGATAACACAGCCAGCCGAAAAGTGAGAATACCATATGGGATTGTGGAGGGGGAAAACGAGAGAGAGAGAGAGAGACAGACATTTGTTTTAGTGGAAAACTAATAAAGAAACTGAGAAAATGTGACGACTGCAGTATGGGAAACAAAATCTTCTGCCTTTGCCGGCGCCTTGGATATGATGAGGAGTAGAAACACAGGTTCTCAGCGAGGGGCTGCGGGACTGCTTTCCAGGGGTGAGGAGAAATATAAATCAGCCATGGGTAAAAAGCATTTTAAAATAGAGGATAGTTGTTTTCCCATTCATTTTCTTGAAAACAAAAGTGATTTTTAAAAATATTTCAGACCTGAGCTTCCTGAATAACAGAAGTGAAAATGATTTGTAAAGGGACAGTCTCAGAACGTACCTCACAACAGGGGATCTATCAGAAAGTGGAAGGGCTTTGGCATGAGTTTTAGGATGAATACTATATATCCAGTGTTTCCCTGGCTGTGCCTTGTTCTCTTAATCTATAATATGAAATGCCTGTGTAAAACAAGTCATTCTGAGTTTGAAATTATCTTGGATTCTGCTTTATACATTAAGCAGACTCCAGTGATCTTGAATTAATTGGTATGGCAGCTCCAGGTCCACCAAGACTGAAGTCTCGAAGTTGAGCTTCTCACATGAAGACCCACCTGCAATACCAAACTTCAGTACTTTGTTCAACATCTTCTTTTAGGTCTTGGAATTTTGAGAACCACCTTGTATTTTAAATCTAAAGGAAAGAAGATTTGATCACCTGCTACAGATCACATGCTATGAATGAGTCTCACATAGATAATCCCTAAATCTTGTAAATCTTTGTGAAGACATTTGTTTAAAAGTCATGACTGAGGAATCTTGTACTTTAAAAAGGAGCAGTTCTATGACAAAAGTGAAAGCATATAATGATAATAAAAATATTTTCTCCATGTTTCATTTTTTTTTTCTTTTAGACTATAGTTAGGAAAATCAGATACAATTTACCCTTGGTCCATACAGGACAGTTTCTGAGAGTTTCTTAGGTATTCATGTCCCTGAAGCTCATTCCCTGATGTGAATAGAGCAGTATTTTCATGTAACATTCACATATCCCCAAAGCACTTTAAATTATCTCTACATTACTGATAATACATAAAATATAAATGATGTGTACATAGTTATTATATTACATAGGAAATAATATTAGGAAAATCACCTGTACACCCAAGTAAAAAGATCTTTGAACTTTTGTAGGTTACCTTGGACTTATGTCATTCAGCTGTTATTGGATACATTTTATCCTTATTATGATAGCACATCTATGGATAATCTCTTATCAAGGTCATACTAATTTTTTGAAAGGTCATACTATATTTTGAAAATATATAGGGCAGAACGCAAAAGGTCAGAAATCAATGGATATTTAATCCATGGATTTGTTTTTGGCTTAAATGTGTTTCTCGTATACAACATACCACTGAATTTTATCTCTTGATTTATACTACCAATTAGTGTCTTTTGATTAGTAAACTGAGACCATTCTCACTGAGAGCTGTTACTGATAAGCATAGGTATGTTCTTACTCCTGTTGCCTTATTTTCCTGTTGCTGGTTGCCTTTCTTTCCCTTTTACTGGATTGCTCACTTAACACATTCGAACTATTAGATTCACTAATGATGGTTTTCATTGTTAGCTTCACTTTTTCCCTCAAGGATAATATTTGTGTAGTTTGTGGAGTGCTGGTGTTGTGGTCATGAATTTCTTCAGGGTTTGTTTGTTTGTTTTTACAATAGGACTATCATTTCCCTCCATTAGTTTAAAATATAGTTTTGAAGGACATGTAAGTCTTGGTTGGAAAGTATTTTCTTTTTAAGACATGAAAGTCTTCATTCTGAACTCTCTTTGCCTTAAAATTTGTGTTGAAAATTCTGTTTTAATTCAAATGGATTTTTATTCATAAATGATTCATTGCTTTTCTAAAACAGCTTTAAGGTTTTGTTCTAACATTGGGATTTTGCCTTTTTGTGTCATATAAAAGTTCGTGTCTGATCAGCCTTTATTTGGATTCTATGTGTCATATTTACCTATGTGTCAAATTCTTTGCTTCAATTTGGACATTTTTCCAATATTGTTTTCCAGGTTTTTTATGCCATTTCTGCTGTCTTGATGCTTTTATTAATTCCAATTCATCTTAGGTTAGCCTTCTTTGAGTCATCTAGAAAATTTTACATTTTCACATTCTTGAATTTTTTAGAGGAGTTTCTTTAATTTCTCACTGACAATATTCTTGTCTTCTAATTCTTCACACTGGTCATTCATGATGCCTATACTTTCAGTAGAAGTTTGAATCTGCTGAATTTTTATTTGGTACCATGTTATTGAGCCCAATTCTCTTCTATGCTGATCATTCATGATTTACATCATTTTGTTCAGCTCAGTTTGCTACTTTTTAGATTGCTCTGTAGACTTGTTGGTCATTTCATCAGGCAGATTATCTATTTAAACTCTGTGAAATTTCCAAGGATCTTATGGATCAGTTTTGTCACTTCCTCTGTCATCATTTTGAATAATTAAATTGCAGCGTTTAGATCATTCCCCTTCAGTGCTTCCTGAATCAGTGTTGGGAGAGGAAGGATCTTGGAGAGCATTATGTTGATTTTTTCCCTAATTTTTGTTTCATTATTATTGTTTTGATTTATCCTCAGGCTTCAACATTAATTATAGTGAAAATCTTTGTTGTTAGTATGGAGAGCTCTTTAGTTAATGTCTACATTTCAGCAGTGTCTTCTGAGTGTGGCTAACTATTGGCTTTTGCCTTTGTTCCAAGATCCAACCACCTTTGTTTGTTTTTGAAAGCAGGTTACATTGTATTTGGAGCCATATTCAGATTTAAGGAATGAGTTTTAGTGTCCTTAATGACTCTAAGGTCATCCAGGTGTTGGTATATACAGATCATCAATTAATAGCCACAACTATCTCATTCTGGCCATCCTAATAAATTAAGCAATAATGATGGCATTAATGACAAACTGGATATTGGTAAATCCTAAGAGCCAGTAATATGTTACCCTTAAATATAGAAAAGCAATTATACTTATAATATGTGCATTTACCTACAATGACTGTCAACTACATAGAACCAGATTATCTCCCCTAATAAAAGAACAGTATTTAGCAGAAATAGCAAAGAATTACCAACAACCTAAGGTTCCTTAAAGCTTGATTGCTATGGTGGTAATTGCAGAAGGGATGGAGAACTAACCTGTGGCTAGTGTAAAATTTAAAAGATTTGTCAGTGGAATGTGGAAAGGAAAACAGAAAAGTAAAATGAGGATCCTAAAGATTCATAAAGAAAATTAATATATTAGAAAAGTTGCAGAAAAAAGAATTTGAAAAATAAACCAAGAAAAAGTAAACAAAAATAAAGAAATTAAAGGGAGCAAAAAGTGTGAAGAAGAGTAAATGAGAAAAGAATAAAAAAGAGAGAACAACTTTCAACTCCCTCTGAAATCATAAAGAGAAGAGAGAAATAATAAAATAAAAACAATAAATTTTAAATTAAAAAAAATCTCATCTGTTTTTTGTTCTGTTGTCACTGTCACACAGGGAAGCAAGGACTAGTTCCTAACCTAAAAGGTGAATGTGTGTTCTCTAAAACTGAAGAATGAATTTTAGGAATGATGGAGGTTTGGGTAGGAAAATTTTATTGAGAGAGAAAGCTTCTGCGTAAGAGAGGGAGAAGAGAGAACCTGGAAATGTGGGTAACCCACCCACCTCACTCCCCAGAAGGCTGTTATGGAGCAAAGCCATGAGGTGGGGCAGGTTCAAAGTGGGAGAAAATTGCAGTCAACCAGTAACATTGCAAATACGGTCACTTGGGTAATATAGGTACAACGAGAAATCACAAAATGGACAAAACCATGATCAGTCAATGCGATTACAATAGATATAATTGCTTAGGTGATAATGATTAGATGGCGATCCAGTGAGGAATCGTCATGTAGGAAGCATGGAAAATGTCCAAGGATTTTCAGCCAGGAGACTTTTCTAGGTGGGTTAAGGTCTTGGCCCTTCACCCAGAGATATCAGTTGTCTTATGTGAGAGGGGTTGTTCTGGATGTTGACTTTCAGTGACAGTCTCTTTGACAGTACTCCATGTGGGCTTTTTGAGGGCTGACTCTAATCTAACTACCTACCACATGACTGACTATCTTCTCTACCTATGATTACTGTAATGCTACAAAGAGCAAGAGATAATTCCACACTGGCACACACAGTGGATATTAAAAGGTGGAAGTTTATTCACATGCATGGACTCCACTTCCTATAAAATGAAGTGTCGAGCTGATTTTATAATGGGCTTATATATAAAAGTTTTAGTGCAGAAGTTGAGCAAAGGTCAGACTTACAAGACAGCTGCAGAACAAAACTTCTTAAAATTATCTCTACATTCTTGTCAGTTTTGAGAAAGTAAAAGCATGTTTACAGAAGCAGAACTTGTGGTTAGGTGATAAGTCATATTCTCAATATTTCATTTGTTGAGGAGGAGGAGGAGGCAGATTTAGGTTAAACAAGGATTATCTCTGGTTATGTAGGTCTCAGAGTCACATTGTGAAATTTTTCTTTTTTCAAGTTTGAATAACATTCTATTACTTCTTACTTTTCTATCCACTGATCTATTCACAAGAACTGGGATTGATTTCATATATTAGTGTGGATTAATGCTAAAATGAACACGGGACTACAGTTATCTCCTCAAGTCACTGATTTAATTTCCTTTCAAGACGCATAGAGAAATGGGATGCTAGATCACATGATGTGGGGAAAAAGGGCATTATGGGTAGGGAAACACAGGATGACATCCTCATTGAGCTTTATTAAACATCAATAAAGCAGTTTTAACATTTGGAGCTAGGAATGAGAAGTGTGAAGGCAGCTAGACTGAGGATTCAGAAACACAAAACCAGCAAAATTCAAGTAATTTGGAAGGTGTGGACAAAAAAACTCAAGAACAGGAAGTTCCTAGATTACACAGTAAACATTAAAATGATAAACTTCTCTTTTAGCTGAAACCACCTGTCCATAAGGCAACTACCCCTAATCTTGCCCTCCAGAAAGTAGAAGGATAGGTCTTTGGACAGAGAAATTCAAAGTTACGATGAAAGATAAACTAAGGAACCAATCAAATTCCAAGGGCCTTCCTGGAACAAAAAATATTAAGAAAAGAAGCTGCAAAGAATAGACCTGGGAATGATTTGCTTTAGAAGAGTCCCTACTTGTCTAGAGTAGCCTTGTCTGCTTTCTCCGGTCCCCTCCATAACCTCCTCTCTCTCTCTTTCTTACCCCATTTTAAAGTAAATTTTCTTCCATTATTTGGCTTCAAAGCTGGATTTAGGATCTGGGTGTTCCTACATCGGCCGAATGTGCACAGCAGAGCTTTGCTGCCCACCCTGGACACTGCAGTATAGCCCAAATGGAACAGTGTACTGCGCTCCCCAGATATTGCAACAGGATACTTCCTATCTTTATTTCTGAGCAACCTCCATAACACTATCTATCATCTTCAATAATGTACAGTTCCATAAACAGTGTATAAAAGCTGTCTTTATATCTTCTCCACACATCTTTTTACATTTTATAATAGTTATACTAAGAATAAACATCCTTTCTCAATTGTAGATTTTCTTTGCGTGATGCTAATGCTAAGTTACATTCACCTTGTTTTCATATATCTGTTTTCAATTTGTACATGTTACTTTTGAAAAATATTTATTGAGGGATTGTGTTAAATGCAACACAAAATGAAAAAGAAAATTAAAGCTCAGAGAGGTAAGTCAAAGACAGAATAATAAAATTACTGGTAAGGTATTTGTCACTATGTAGAATAAATCTGAACTTACTACATGTTATATCCTCTCATTTGCTCAGTAATTAAGACAACATAGTTTTTAAATTAAAAAGATTCTTCATAATTATAAAAGGTAACCAATCAAAATTTTAAACCTTCAATTTGTACTTTCCTTAGTGTCTGAGTACTCAATTACTTTGCTTTATTACTAGTAGTTGCTAAGAATATTCTGAGTATAGAAGGAACAATTCTTTTCAGCCTTTTGTAATCAAGTACAACAATGTAGGACTTATGTATAAAATTTACAGTGCAGAAGACAAGAAAATGTCTGAAATAGATGGAGCAGAAACAGTTCCTGTAACCTAAAAATTTCCATGGCAGATGATACATTTACTTTTGTCAGTGCTTTCTTCATCTTTTCATACCTGTGTTTCCTTAACAATGTGCAAAGCTGTTTCGAAGTGTGGCTGAGTGGTGTCCTTAAATTGCTCTACAGAGCGCTTCTTCCACCAGCCCTGTGGTGAGAGCATGTCTCTGAGTGGTTCCGATCCTGGAGGCCGAATCTCAGCAGGAAGAATTCATCCTTTATCTTTTCAATGGAAACATAGCATTCACACTGCTCTTCTGAATGAGTTCAAAGGGCTTTATTCACATGCATTCACATTTTTTTACAGGATTTCTAATGCTACAGAACTCTAAGTAAAAAGCATATTTCTAGACACTTCAGACTAGAACTGAAATTCCAAAAGCAAAACATGTATGAATTCCACTGGTCATCTTACCATTGCAAACCAAATTGTCTTCAATTCAAAGCAAGTTATAAATTTTTCTTAACTACAATTTAAATCCTGTTTTCTGGACACCATATTAGAGTCCTCACAAAATAGAATAGAAAAGTATGTTTTCTTATGGAAAATCTGCTCTCCACTATTATCAATATTTAGATAAATAGAGTCTCTCATTACTTCAGTTTTGGAGTTAGAGTGAGCCAGACTTCAGCGGGGCCATGGATGTAGCTTTCTGGCAGAGAATTTGTCTAGTCTGATATGGCCTTAGTTTGAAATCTGAGCTTGAAGGAAAATTATTTATCTGTCTGTATTAACACATTAGAGGCATTCATATGCAAGAACTCACACATTAAAGCATGTGGGATAAAACAGTTCCAGGGAGCTGTTAAATCATTTTTATTCCAGTATTTCTTAAATAACTGCTCATCAAAAAGTTTGTAAAAAATTTAAACTTCAGAACCAAACAATGATTTTTTTATATTAGAGAATTTAACAGATTGCTATATTTTGAGCTTAATAATCATCACTATTAAAATAGCTCAGTGGGCCACTGATTGAGCTCAGTGGTTCCTGAGCCTGCCTGGGTTCGATTCTCAGTAACCACATACAACAATACTGGGCATGGAGACTCATGTCCGTCAGCAAGCAGTACCACATACCACAGTGCTGGGCATGGAGGTTCACACCTATAATCCCAGCTCTTAAGAGGCAGAGGCAGGAGGATTGCTGTGAGTTTAAGGCTGAGCTCAAGGCCAGGCTGAACTACAAAACTGAGACCCTGTCTCAAAGAAAGAAAAAAAAAAAAAAAAGACGAGCAAATCAGAAATTTTGAATATGAAATGATTTGACTAACCTCAGTCTTTAATGACGTATAGAGATTAAACATAATGTTAGGAACGGTTTCCCCTCAGAGATATACCACTTATTCTCAACTACTTCACATTTTATATTTCATAGACTTTTAATAAATATTCTGTGTATATCTCAAATATTTTAAAAACTGGGGAATTCTTCCTCTTCAGGTAGTCAAGTTGAAAGGTAAGGGGAACTGCTAAGTGCTCTATCAATGTCTCTGAATATTTCTCTATTTTCTGTTTCTTTAAAAACAGAGTTCAGGGAAGTAAATATTTAAAAACCCTACGTATCTTCAGTAATTTTCACATTAAACTTTTAGATCTGAATGTCATATAAAATAATATCATTCATTGATTTCTTGTAAAAGTAACACATTTATATCTGGAGTCTAAAGAAATCAAACTTATGGAAATAAAGAATAGAATGATAGTTGACAGGGTGGGGAAGAAACTAGAAGATTTTGGTCAAAGGGTAGAACTTTCAGTTGTAAGGTGAATGTATTGGAGTATAACATATGGTCTCTACATTTAATACTGTTTTATTGCTCAAAATCTACTAGAAGTTTAAATTTTAGGAGTTCTCACTGCACACAGCATAAAAAAAGATAGCTCTGCACAGTGACAGGTATGCTAATTAGTTTGATGATGGTGATCATTTGACAGTTTGTTTGTGTATGGAGTCACTAAATTATCTTAAATTTACATAAATTTTAATTTATAAATTATACTTCAATGAAACTGGGGAGAAAACTTGTAATGCATTTTCAGATATAATACTCACATTCTCACATAGGAAGAGCAGTGTATAAACCCATTACTTAACTGGATAAAGTTTTAAATTCTTATAAATTGTAAATGTTGTTTACATATAAGTGATTGTTTTAGAAGATATATTTTTGTCAGTAAATGTAGTAATTTAAAATATTTCAAGCAAGCATCAGTTGGTTCATAAAAGAAGAAAAAAGTACTTTTACAGATGCTCAGAATTCTCCCACATAATTAGAGAACTGACTCATTTGACTTAAAGAAATCAAATACGGGTCAAGAAAGAGCCAATGATGTCAGTATGAGTGATGTCACTGACTGGGGAATTCGAAGCTTCTGTTTAGAAACACTGTTCATAAATTGTCCTGGAGACTCAGGATATTTCTGAGAGCAATGAGAAGCAATATTACTAGTACTTAATAATACTCTAGATTCTATATTGTGAACTTATAATTTCCCTGCAAAAGAACCCAGCTGTTATCATTCTTTTTTCATTATCTCTCTTATCAGCTTTAGTATTGCTTTAGTTGTTTAAGTATTGCTTCTTTGCTACTGAAAGTTTCCACAATTAATTCATCTTTTACCTACTTCTTCTAGGAAATAAGCATGTCACCTCTGATGAGATTAATAACTCTCTTTCGCAACATACACTTATTGGTGGGTCCTCTTTAAATTCTATGAGCTAAGTTCTAATGGAAGAAAGTGAAGAGTTCCTTAAGTTTCTTAGCATAATATATATGAACATCAGTAAGTTAGTGTTCTTGATCTCTGTAAAAAGTATTTGTACTATATTCACACAGTATTTACAAGGTAAGATTCTTCATTATGATTAAACAAAAGCTTTGGAAGGATTTGAATGAATAAAATACTATGCCATTACTATAGTACCTAAATAAAATATAGTAAATTCTGTGAACACTATTTTTTAGAAAGTGTAAATCCAAAAAGAACTTTGATCTTGAGAAAAAAATATGTTTGCAATGTATTATAATTGCAGAAAAGAGAGGGCTACAGTATCTAGGTGACTATAATCCTTAGGAATACTAGGAACTGTTTATCTTGCTTGATACAAAATGATCTCTACAATGGACTCTGGCATTTGCCTTTGTCTGTTCTCTTTTGAGAAAACACCTTTAATATACCTTCCATCCATCTGGTCTTAGCAAGATGCTCTCTACCTTCCTCCTATTCTGGTTTCTTGCTGTAGGAAAAAATCTATAACCAAGGCCAAATCAACAACAGTCTGTATTCACTGGGCATACCCACTGTTTTGTGATAGGCACATGAACCGAATCTATCAGACACTCTCGGCAGACTTTGACTACCTTCTCAGTGACATAATGCAGTTAAAGGAAAGTCTCAAAGGCAGAATTAAAGAGACAAAGAAATGGGGAACCAGGATGGCAAATGCTGTGCAAACAAAGCTGAATAAGCCAAGGCCCTGAGAATCCAGAGCTGGTGATATTTATTAGTGACATCACAGTTAGACTAGGTAGGGTAAAGGGGGCTACATGGAATGACTAATGTGGAGTTGTTATGGGCATGCTGCTGATGCAGGCAAGTCTTGTAAATGAAGCAATAACGTATGCTTGAATTAGGAACAGAATAGATGCAATATAATTTATGGTTTATAATTAAACTTGTCTATTCAATAAAGAAGGTTTTAATCTGGGAATGGAATTTGGGTAAGAGTAAGTCTGACTCTGGCAAGTAGGCTTCAGACAGACTCATGTCTATAAACAAGCCAAACAAGCCTACACAGTGGTTCACTGTGTAGCTGCACAATTCACAGCCAGCTTTGGGCATAATTGAAAGCACAATCTGCAACATCAACCATAAGACTCACTTCAGTGTCTTGGTAAAAGAAACAGCCGCTGTTGAGAACATTATTCTGCATCTTCTAAGATCTGTCAAATTGGCAAGGCTCTCCTAAGAATCAGGATAATTTAGGAAAAAAATAGAGACACTTATATAAAGAGATTTAGTTGACTACTATTGTTATTCTATAGTCAGATATTACTAAAGAAAATATTACTTATTTTTCAGATGTGTAAAAATTTAGCTTATTCTTTTTCATTGTTTGATATCTCAAGTTTTTAGTTAGCATTTTGGTAAAAGATTAAATATCTTCTTACTCTCAGTTATGAACTAGACCAAACTAATATATCATCATAAAGGAAAGAGATGGGATCAGCTTTTAAATTTCAAAATATTAGAATTATAATATGGTTCATGGGGAAAGTACAAATAAAGGAAATTGGCATAAAATGAAGGCATCCTTTAAACAGCACACTGAAGAGGGAAATCAGAGTGAAAAACACTCTATCCAGAGAAGTTGAGGGCAACATTCTACACATTCTTCAGTGTCAGAACCAGACATTAGAATGTCATTATTCAGGAAAAAAAAATGTGCCATAGTTAATTTTGGATAGAGTAACAGAATGACATGATCAATTCTGAAATTTTGCAAGATTATGCTGACAACACTGTACAGAACAGATTTAGAAGAAATTCTCTAGAAAGAGCTTCCAGGGAACTGACTGATACAGAGGAATGAAGAATCCTCATGAAAGAAGAACACATCCAAGATAAAGTGAAAGTGAATGGAAAACACTGCTACATAGTTTCATTTTATCCAACATTGTATGATACCAGCATTCCTCTTTTTTTTTTAATCTAATGTGACTGCAGAACATATGTAGATCATGCATACATTAATGTTAGTAGAAAATGCAAAATCATAAAATGGAGAGTTTACATAAAAAAATAAAAAAATAACTTTAAAAAAAGGAATCCAAATATACCAGAGATTTCATGGAAAGAGCAACATAATAAAAATCTATTTAACCTCAGTAATAATATTGTGTGAATTTAAGTTAAATTTTCTAAAATGGTAGTATCTTTGTAAACTGTTTCAAAATTCATGGCATTTAGTATGAGATATCATTTAAATTGACAGCTTTCTGTCAGATGTTTCTGTTGACATTTTGGTTTAGGCATCCTAGCAATTGTTTTTTGTTTTTTGTATTGTGCAGAGTTCATTCAAATCTGATTTTTAAGTTGAAATTACAATTATTTTATTGTCATAGTAAGTACAGTTAAAGAGTATAGTGATACAAATACTCCAGACCAAAATTAAGAGTGTAAATTAAATTTAAAAAATCACAATAAAACTGAATAGAACTTTCAGATGACTTGCTACCATTTGAAAAGCTATCATTCTAATGACTTTCTGTAGGTGAAGGAGATATTTAGCCAGCTGAGTACAATAACTTCACATGGCTATGAAAAAAATGAATGATTAAGTCTTCCTCTTTAAGAAGGAAAGGCCTGAGTTCTGAAGAGAAGCATCAGTAGTTATGGGGAGCTCCAACTGAAACAGGTAAGAGAAGAACAAATTAAGAAAACCCTAAACATGCTTAATAGTGTCAGTTGGGCTTACCAGGTGCATGTTGTGAGGCTGAACAACTCAAAATAAATATATAGGACTATGGTATAGATATTTTATAAGACTATAGAAGTAATAAATATGAAATTAAAAATATTTCTCCTAGAAGAGAGGAAAATAGACTGTATGTAGGAACAAAAGGGAAAGATAGAGAAGGAGAGAGGAAGAAAGAGAAAGACAGGGACTCAGAGACATCCACAGAAAGAAAATCTCATTAGGAATCTTTTCATACACCATGGAAGCCAATGAGTCTCATGCTCTGCCAGTGAGGGAGCTAGTCAGATCCAGCACAGTCAGGGATGTGGCTCCATCCTGAGGGCTGCAACCTTGAGTCTCAGGTGCTTTAGCTCCTATCTGAAGCAGGAAAGAGCTCATAGGTCCTGCCTCTTTGGAGCGGGGTCAGTTTTCTTTGGTTTGCTTCTCACCTGCACTTCATATAATGGAGCTCAGTCACAGCGGGGGGGTGGGGGTGGGGGTGGTGAGCTGCACCACTCAGGCTATTGATGTGTTAGTAATGTGCTTGTTAATGTGTAAGTGCTACTTAATGTAAGTGTTAATATAAATGAAGATCTCTCAAAGGTTTATTCAGTATAGAACATCTGACCAAATATCTGGGTACCCTGTGCCTTAGTCAAGTAACATAAAATTAATCATCGCCATCCAATAAAAGAAGATAGTAATAAAAAAGGAAACAAAGCCTATGTATATAAGGGGTAAGAGTTGCAGGGTGGGAGGGAAGGGAAAAATGAGGATCAAGTCATATCATATTCTGGTACAAACTCTCAATGTTGAATGCGATGATGATATGTATTCATAATGTACCAATACAGATTTAAATTTTTAAAAATTTGATGTGACACATTGAAATTGTACAGCAAAATAGTAAATTCTAATCTTAAAAAGTTGTTTTAATAGTTAATTGGATAAATGATACAATTAAAAGAAAAGAGATATATAAAAAGCAAAAATTAAGCAATCTGACATTAAGAGGAGACACACATCAAAAAATCAGACAAAGATAAATTAAAGCAAAAATGTTACAACAAAACACTGTTAGAAATCTTGACAGTTATATTAACATCATAAAGTAGCATTCAGAGAATGCAGTATTAGCAGAGATAATAAAAGACATTCTATAGTAATGATCCAAATAATATGAAAATTACATTGCAGATCTAACAGCATGTGAAACTAATATCAGAACTTTAAAAGGCACATGAAATATCAATTAATAGAACTAAAACTACAAACAACACCAAATTACCAAGGAGTGCAGTATTGCACAGAACATAGAGAAAATAAGTAAAAATAGAGACTGAGAAAGAACACTCCAAACTCATATTTATAGATAACTATAAGAATCAACATTGGAATATATTTTATAGTAAACAGGAGTATCCATGAAGATTATATATAAACCAGAACACAATACTAGTCTTAATAAATGTAAAATAATTAAAATTACCTGAATATGTGCTCTGATATTAGTACATATAGATGATTTGGTATTTAGGGCTGCTTTTTGGTGTTGAAATTCCAGTTTGTTTGTTTGTTTTTTTTCTTTTTAATCAGTGTAAGTCCATTTTCAAATAACATATCCCAGCTCACATATAGTGCAGGTACCTTTTTAGAGGACGCAGTTCAAGGTCAGCTGGTTCCAAGGCAGGAAGGTCTTGATAGAAAAAGCTGAATGAGGAAAGATGCTCACTCACATCCTGGAGCCAAGGAAGCAAAGAAAGAAGGAAGAGACAGAGCCAGGGAAGAAGGCTTCCATGTCACCCTGTCCACTACAGGCTCTACCTCAGGCCACACACTGCAGCTCACTCACCTTCCAAACCCCTTAGTGGATGAATCCTCTGACTCCAGGGCCTTCAAAAATCCTGCCTTCGAGTTCCTGAAAGGTTTGATTAACATTCTAGATCTGAACCACAACAGTCTCACTTAAGGTTGCTTTTATATTACATCCATGAATTATTTTCTTTTGCATGGGGGTCTAATTTGGAGAACTACTTATACTTCTTACATAGCAAATTCTATTCAACTTAACCAATGTGTCTGAGTGTCTCATTTTATATACAGGATCACACTGCATTATATTTAAAGGAGATCTGTGTTTTCTTCAATTAGTTAATCCAGTTAGTCCTTATTACTGACTACAATACCCAGGTTCAATATCTGCTCAAATTTCAGCGTATATTTATATGTATCTCTAAAAATGTAACCACGTAAAAAACCTAGGCTAGCTTATCCATCCATGTATTATTGATGAACAAGTAATCCATTTGCCTTGCAGTAAGACAATTATCAAAGATAATGAACGGAATTCATTAATGCTTAACACAAAAAGTTGTTTCTGGATACTTGAATGTGAGATTCTTAAAGGTACACTGGTTCCACCTGGTAGAACAGTAGTCTAAAAACAGTGGGTTCAAAACCTTTGAAGTTAAAAATATGCCATTTATTTTCAAGCAATAGGAAGTAGGTCAGCACTGGTGGGGAAAAGTGAATGAGAGCAAAAATAGCACAGCAAACAATGGTTAAAGACCCAACATGCATTTCAGTTTTTGAAATTTTTCCATACTCTTTAGCAAGATGACTAACCTTGTTGATGATATCCATAATACTGTGTAAAGATTCATTTTTCCACATTTTTTTTCCAGAACCAGGAATC